>JADDOH010010103.1:0-115661 GCA_016648135.1 Agrypnia vestita | reverse complement strand
AAGATCGGTAGGTACCTATTGATCTTCATTTAATTTTAATTGTTAAAATGGAACGTTTAAATTTGTGTGAAAATTCCTTCACAAACAACTGACGACCGACCTACTGAGAAAATTATAATATACCGGTGAATAATACATATTTAATAATTGATAAAGTTTCTAATATAAAATAATAGCTTTAAATGTTGTTTCTCTTGTCAGGTACAATGTGTACTTTTATTATTTTTAAATTTTAATGTGAAATATTTTGTTCTTTTGTTAATAAAATATATACTCTTTTCAGAACAACGCAAAAAAGCTTTTATTTAAAAAAAACTAAATTATTTGGGAAACCACATTATATATATTACAAAATATGGACAGTATATTTTTTTGGCAACTGGTTTTTCATTCTTAATAAAATTGAATTGACCGTTTCCTATGTGAAGTATGCGGGAGAGAGTGCGCCTATCGAATAGGGCTATTTTTCCATCGCAAAGCTCATGAGAGGCGCAGCAACGACTAAGTCAGAATGGCGAGGGGATCGTTTTCGTACGAAATTTTGTAGTACGTATACGTACGAATTCGCAATTATATTTCTGACCTTCCAAGTAGTATTGAACATCGCACACTGCACACGATTTAGTGGAGCGTGTACGCACGTATAGATGCGACGTCCGACACGATCTGGATTTGTTCGGAAATTCTTGCGATTTCGTACGATGGATATCGAAAAATTTGTCAATTTGATACATGACCACAAATGTTTGCGGGACCAAAGTGATTCAACTACGTGACCATCAGCGCAGATCATCGCGGAGAATCTCTCAAAAACTAAAAATACTTGTAAGTTAACTAATTTGGTTTAATGAAGGTGAGGTATAATTATGTACTTCGAACAAAAAACTTTTAAATATTTCTCCGATGTTATGAGCTCTCGTTGCACCTCGATTCTCCCCAGCATTTGTGAATCCATTAGACAGATAGTCGTGAAATTTTTCATTATTTAAGTCTGCCATAATAGAGTTTTCCAGAAGATACAGATTATTCATTTGGCACAAACGTTATTGGAGAAATACGAAAAGTAACTGATCGTGACGCCCTAATGTGCGCGCTCAATACGTACGAAAATGATCGTACGAATACTTACGTAATAATTTGTATCCAAATTGCGGCCGGCCTTACGTTAAGTTTCTGATATTCATTGAAGTATAAAGTTGAGATCTATTTGGAAATTAAATAATAGATTAATCATTTAGTATTTGACTGCACTATGTGTTTAAAATTTTATGAATCTTAAATTATTTATTTATGTTTATTCAGAAAACCATCAGCTGACAATAATTAAGAAAATACAAAGAATGTGAAACATAAAAAAAGCCAATTACAGGTTTTCACCGGTAGTTAAAAATTATAGTACATTGATATATAATTGGATTTAGTGGAAGGTAATAAAATATGTATATTTTATTTGAAAATTGGATCGGAATCAAATGATTAATTAATAATAAATTAATAATTACAACTGTACTATGCAATCCAAATACTTTTTGATAAATAGATTCTTCAAAAATTTTTCAAAACATTAAAAAGTTTTTTGGACTGGATTAAAACAGATTGGTAACAAAAACACGACAAACATGAAGTAGAAAATAACTCAATGGATAAGGGAAAAGAAAAAAGTATTGGGGTAATTAGATGCGACAGAAAAATGATATTTCATTGATTGGATGATGAAAATGCAGTCATCCAGTGATACCCGGGACCGACCGAAATCGTAAAATATTTGACAGAGTAACAATGGACAGAGAAACGTGGGAGACTTTAAAGTATTAAAGAATAGAGAATCCTAATAATTAAATTAATTATAGTATGACGCGCAATAATTTTTCTTGCGTGTACGTTCTGAGGAAGGTACAGTAGTATCGAAACTGGCAAACATACATTTAAAAATATATATATTTAAGATGAATTAAAGAAGTCTTACAGAAACGAAACTATATGAGAAATGTGTATGGGAGTCTCTTACATGATGATCTAGGGTTTATTATGGGCAGAAAGTAGTTATAAAGAAATAAAGTAGTAAGAAATAAAATAAAATACAATATTTAAATAATAGGTACAAATTAAGAAAGTGATTAAAAAATAAAAATAAAAATATTAATACAACGATATTACCTATTATTCTGAGATTGGACTATGCTAGTAATGATACCTCTATATTTTAATGTATATCTAGCATGGTCTAATAAATATACGGAAGGTTTCCACATTTGGAACACATTATACTTCATGTGACTTTATAGAACTAGATATTCTTACAATGGAATTGATGAACTTTGCATCCAGCGTAGAGTGATCACTTAAGCCAACACATGTAGGTTGTAAGCCCTGGGCCGTCGTAAAAGAGACTTCTATACACATTTATCATATAAATGGCTTCGACTCTCTGAGACTTCTATAATTCATCTTAATTAAACAATAATCCCGCAGTGGACGAATCCAGTAATTTTATTTTTAGAAAATACATATAAAAATATTGTTATCAATTAATAGTTATGTCCAATCATCCAATCATAAAGTTAACGCTACAAACATCAAAACCTTCTTATCAACTTTATCAAAACATAATGACCATTTTCTAATCGATGACCATTAAATCAATTATTAATTAAATACTAATCGCACTACATTCAAACACGAAATATACAATACACATAAATATACATGTAAAATATACTTAAATGCAAAAATACATGTTACTAAAGCGTGCCGAAGACACTTGTAATTGGGATAATGGGCAGTCTTCACTATAATGTTTATCATCAGAGTATCATGTACCTATTATCTCTAATAAATAAAAAAATAAAAAAAGTAGATCAAAATTATTATTAAAAAAACGCTACAACATATCTCTCCGTAACATCCACGCGACCAGGGATCCCCCGTTACACCGATCCTGGCAATTAAGGTGGTCCTTTATTGCCATCCTTTTTATATGGAGCCTTTAACATTAAATACCACTTTGATAATAAAGTATAACTGCGGTGCAAAATACGCCGTGGGAGGTTTATTATCAAATTGTTTTCGAGTTACAGCCTGTCAGGGGTCCGCGCTTTGATTGCCGCGGCCGGGCCCTGGGTGCCTCGGCTCTCTGGAGCGGTCACCAACATTTATTACAACCACTTTGTTCGTGGCTACGTGCGGTACATTCATTCATGCCGTCTGACGTCACACTAGATTCAGGTTGTGCTGCTATTGCATATCCATTTACACCTTTATCAATCTTATTTTTAGCGAAATTGAAAATAAATTAAATATTAATAAAAGGACATAAATTAAAATAATATTTATAAATAAAACTTGCAGAAAACGGGGAATTTTGATAATTAAGCAAAACATAGATTTTTGAATCTATTAATTAACACCATTTAACTTACGGCTATTCTTTAAATTAAACTGATTCGTAATTTATCACTTGTAAATATACACTTTATTATCGCTTCTACACTTTATCAACTATTC
The DNA here is from genome assembly GCA_016648135.1 of Agrypnia vestita. Taxonomy (NCBI): domain Eukaryota; kingdom Metazoa; phylum Arthropoda; class Insecta; order Trichoptera; family Phryganeidae; genus Agrypnia; species Agrypnia vestita. Next base: position 112,157 of record JADDOH010010103.1, on the reverse strand, counting down.
ATTAGAACTTTTCATCCAGTTTCCGCACGTATTATTCGCTTCGGTTTATTTCGCTACGAAAGAACTTTTCTAGATTTTTCGCTGTCGAATTATCGCTCAGTTTCGGCTTCGCTTTGTTTCGCTGTCAACAACAACTCCCGCTTAGCCTGGCCCGTATTTTTTTTAATAGAGATGCGAACACGGAATGCGTGTCGCATCAATATTCTTACTATTCTCAAAATAAGCTAAACGCTTGTGCTATGAGAATAGGACTACCTTGATGATGTCATGGAATGGGGCTCGAACCACCGACCATCAGATCACTAGGCGAGCGTCATGACCATTACACCAACAAGCTACTCTTTATACCTGGCTTATGCTGGTTTCGAACCTTCTAGGCGTTTCCAGTATCTAGGAGAACTTTCTCGTGGCTTCCAGACTTTTATAGATTTTTCTCGATGCTTCCCGAAAGCCGTAGATTACGCTAGGCCGTTCTGGAGTCTTCGATAGTGTTGTGACCAATTCAAACAACTGACAGTTGATAGGAGCGCGTGATTCTTTCTAGCCTCGTTGCATATAATATACTTCCTAATGTATTCAATAAAAATATTTGAAATTATTATTATTAATTTATAACTTTGAAAATAACCACGTTACTTTTAAGTTATGTCTATTGCAGGTGTACTTTCAGAACTAAAACTTATCGTTACAATGTTTATTGGTGTTATGTTAAGATGGTACATTTATTCAATGATATTATTTGTAATTTATATAAATTAACTTTGTAAAAACCACTTTTTTATTGAAAAAATTCAACATGTTTCGAAACCAATGGCTTCTTCGTCAGGATAACAAAAATAATATTTAAAAATCGAAGTATAGATCAAAATATTAAAAAGTTATATATGGAAAATGATAATATAAAGTACCTAAATATTATTTTAATTTTTAATATTTTGACCTATACTTCCATTTTTAAATATTATTTTTGTTATCCTGACGAAGAAGCCATTGGCTTCGAAACGTGTTGAATTCTTTCAATAAATAAGTGGTTTTTACAAAGTTAATTTATATAAATTATCAATATGTCACCACAAAATAAATTTGCTATATTTGAAGAAGATATTATTTGTAATTATTATTATTATTATAAACCTTACATTTTAGATGGAATATAAGTGGTAGGTACATAGCAAGAATAAATAAATAATAAAAAGAATATTGTAAAAGTACACCCTGTAGGTAAATTATAATTCAAACAGTGTACGAGAGGCTGATTTCAACCGAGCAAGAGATTTGCAGAATCATTCCGATACTAGATCCCGGTATAACATCCCGGAGATTGTACCAATTTAGAGTGTTCCATTTCCAATTTCACGTCTGGCTAGGCACGGCTCCGCGCAGAAAGGGCAATGAATGATGACCGCTGATGCGTTCGTGTTTGCTTGCACTGGGTGACATTATTCCTTGAGATAAAGTTATTACACGGGGAAGTGTGTCCATTATAGGAGAGCCCAGAGTTGTAGCGGCACAAGTAACTTTATTTTGTTAAGTGAATATTAATATATATATATTTATGGTTCCCATTAAGGGGGGGTGTAAGGTTTTTAACTTTTTTTTTGCATTTTATTTTTAATTTTTTAAATGATTGTATAATATCGCAAGAATATTGTGTCAAAATTTCAAGTCAATGTGTCAAAGTGTTCCAAAAAATTGAAAAATTGAAAATTCAAAAAACCCTCCCAGCGTTACCTGGGAAAATCTATTATCTAACGAATGAACTTTGATGTTTTGATTTCAGATGATCGAGCACCAAGTTATGATGGACACCGCAATTCTCCTTTTTTCCGAGACACGTCCGAATAATTGCTGCCATTGCCGTATTTTTTAATATTTCGTCTTGAAAATTTTACACAATATTCTTCAATGTACCATTAGTTTAAATAAAGATTTTAACTATGTCGTCACAAAAAAATCACAAAAACATGCCTTTTTTTGTACGAATTAACCTTACCCCCCCTTAAGGTCCTTCCTTCCTGGGTTTCAATCCGTGGGATTGGTTTGCAGCCAAGCCCCTCTCCTTCTCCATTCTGCTCGGTCTCCGGCGATGCTCTTCAGCTCTGTGAAAGAGGCACAATTCAGATCTTGGCACACTTGCTCAAGATATTCACGCGAGAGCGCCCTCTGGCAATCTTTCCCTCTAACATTCCCTCCAGTATAGTTTTGAGCGTGTTTTCATGGGGTAAAATATGCCCCATTCGAACCATCAATGCCTGCAAAAAGTAATATTAAACTACATATAATACTAGCTAGCTACCGCTGGGAGGTGGCCCAGTGGGACGGCCACATAAAATAACATATTACGTTGCGAACATTACCCACACTTAGTCAACAGATCTTTGCTTATTTTGAGAGGTTATAAATGTGGAAGTAACCGCTGCCTCCGTAGTGAGCCAACTTGTTCCTGTCAAGTTTTTTTCTGGAATTAGAGAATAAATAAAAATGGTACATCGCCGAGATAAATTTCTACAATTACGCTTGCAATTCCCCCTGCAGGAATTACTTGAAAATATCATACACTTTAAAATTGATACAAATGCAGAGATAAAGTAAAGGCGATGGTTCTGAGTCTGAGAAACAGCAGAAGTATGACCACCTCGTACATATTTAAGACACATTTATAACACAGTTCAAGTATTTATTCTTCCGTAATTAATTCCACTAGTAAACAAAACGTATTTCTTAGAATGTTTTTTTTATATTTGTCCCAAACCAAGTGTCTTCAAATATTTTTTTTTTTTTAACAATGCGCGACTTATTTACTAGGAAATTATATATTTTTAAGAATATTTAGTTTAAAATGTTCATAATTGCTGCCAAACTTAAGGAATAAATTTTTTATGACAAGTCAGACGTACTGAAATCAGCCGTGTAACCTGACCGTGTTCCAAGATATTTCCATTGGTTCATGTATTTATTTATCTGTGCACAATACAATACAATTTTAATGATTTAAAAAAAAAAATTCTTAAGTTAGTTAATATTACAAACGGTATATTAACTAGTATTATACACTTTACATTCTAAAACCTATTACTAATACACCATCCATAATAACCTACATACTTACATTTACATCTAATGTAATCTATAGTACAATCTATAATATAATATATATACATGTTATAATATGATCTACGGTTGCCGGCAAACTTCTTGAAATTTTTTGGCGTAGTGGGGGAATGTGCAGAAGACAAAATTTGGGTCTCGTTGGTGGAATGGTACATGCGCAAACTTCCCCCCACTACGCCGTAAAATTTCAAGATGTTATTTGCCTGATACTGTAATCTACGGTACAATCTATAATATAATAAATAATACATCTTATTCTCTTCAATTCTATACTATTTTTACAATAATAACAGCACTTGTTTCTTAATTCATTAATCTTGAATTTAAATTTAGAAGTACGGGGTTAAATTTTTTCGAGTTGTGTTAGCGCTTGTTCAGACACAGCGGGAACCGTTCAGTTTCAGAATCGCGTTTCAAAACACGCGATTTGTGTCATCTGTTCACACAGCCGCGGTTAATAAGCGATTTGTGCGCGCGAAAATAAACGTCAGTTTGACAGCTCTGGTGCCGTTCTCCATCTTTGAATATCAGAGATATATTCGCTCATTACTTTGTTAACGACGGCCCTGTTCCATGGCAAGACACATAAATATCATTCTGTCAGTTCATTTTTGGTGAATAAATACCTACTTCTCTAAAATACTCTTTTTTTCCACCATTTCCAAATATTTCCACCAACTCCTGCCAAGCTTGGTTCTTGGCATATTTGAGTAATCCTCACACTGAAGATCCCATATTACAGGTCTTTTCTCCACTTCATCAATAAAAAGTTCAGTGTCAAAGCGATCCATAACCATAGAAAAGAGAATATAATACACGCGTGCTCCTGTTGTGACATGGAACCGTGCGGTACCCGCAACGCGACTGAACGCTCTCGTAAGGCTCCATAGTAGGATCGTGCGGGCGCCGTGCGGGTCTATTTTCTAGCGGTTGGGTTGCGGGCACCGCAGCGGTTGACTAACTGCACGGTTGTGTCTGAACGATCACATACAAACCTAGGTAAATGAGACCCGCACGGATCTCACGCGATTCTGAAACGGCACGGTTCCCGCTGTGTCTGAACAAGCGCTTATTCTGCTGCCATCAATCGGAATACTTGTCGACTACACCCACTCCAATCACGAGCCTCTCGTGTTTTCGTAGCAAAGTGTTGGAAGCCATTCCCGATACAGCGCAGTAAGCCGCGCCACGCGCCCCGGGAGCGGGGGGCGGGGGGCGGTCGGGGTGGGTCGTGTGAGAAAGCTGCCATTTTAATTTCATAATCGCATTCGGCGAAAACTGTGCGCGTGTGTAAACACGGGGAGATTAACTCGGCCGCCGGCGGTTTATTGACAAGAACAACAATAATAATCTTTGCCGGGAGCATGATAAATGTGCGTGCGGTCACTGGGGGGGCGGCTGTAATGCGCCCGTGACTGATTGAGAGGTCTGCGGGGCTCCAGCCGCCTTCGGATGCTGCGAGATCGAGATCTAGATTACTAGCATCATTACATTACAACTAGTCAATCAATGTATACATAGATGTCTCACGGAGACGAACCTGTACATTTTTTATTAAGGGAGAGTAGGTATAGAAGTCTGTATGGATGTACATAGGACTTACGACCTATCGTACGGTTGGCTTAAGTGATCACTTTACACAATGTAACGTCGCCATTTACACCCATGATAGAATACCATGACTACTAATTTTTGGAAGTTTTGTATATATTTAAATTATGGGCCACGTTTCACATGTGAGTTCTAACGATCTTCCACGCGGCCAGCACCAAAGCTTTTCATTCCCCTTGAATAACCACAGATGTCGCTAATGAGACAACTTTCCCATAAATATACAGTTTCGTCTCAGTGAGACATCTATATATACATTGATTGATTAATGATATCCCTGTGATAAAAATCCAGTTCTGTTGTGAAAAATTGGACATACTCAAAATGTTCTGAAAAAAAACATTACAACTAATCAATCAATGTATACATAAATGTCTCGCAGAGACGAAACTGTATATTTATGGGAAAGTAGGTATAGTGAATGGACACCCACCGCATTCCAAGGACCGTTTTATGAGCGAAATATATATATCGTTCGTTCCTACTCATAAGTCGCCAGGTTGACAATTTTATTCAGTAGTGGCCTTTCCCGCGCGGCATCGTGTAAAAGGCGACGACGCAAGGTTTGGGCCACAAAAGTCCTTTCACTGTTCCTCCTTCAGAACTCATCACAATTCTTTATTTATTTGAAAAATATACAGAAAATAATATTATCAGAAATACAAAGTATAAAATTTAAAACAGAATAAAGGAAGGGAAAGAGTGGGAAGGAGGGACAGTGAGGGACAGGTAGAAATGATATCAGGATACTCTCCCTATAGGGGAAGGATAAAACCGAAAAACGTGACAGTTCAGTCCAGACGTCAACTGGTCCATGGTTCCTAGGGGAACGATGACCCACCCCTTCCGGGAAAGTAGGTATAGAAGTTTTTTGTACATAGGCCTTACGACCTATCGTACGGCTGGCTTAAGGGATCACTTTACACAATGTAACGTCGCCATTTACACCCATGATAGAATACCATGACTACTAATTTTTGGAAGTTTTGTATATATTTAAATTATGGGCCACGTTTCACATGTGAGTTCTAACGATCTTCCACGCGGCCAGCACCAAAGCTTTTCATTCCCCTTGAATAACCACAGTTGTCACCAATGAGACAACTCTCTCATAAATATACAGTTTCGTCTCTGTGAGACATCTATATATATGTACATTGATTGATTAATGATATCCCTATGACGAAAATCTAGTTCCGTTCTGAAATATTTGGACATACTCAAAATATTCTGAAAAAAAAACATTACAACTAGGCGATAAAATAATACACTTGTATCTTGTATCCGTAATTTTACCTCTTTGCTGTCAAAAAGTTAATAATACATTGTTAAAATTCTTCTTCTTCCTTGCACTGCCCCAACTCATTGCCTAGGTAGGCTGTTGCCTCAGGCTATATTTTCCAGGCATCGCTTTCATCCAGGCCCTTTCTTTATAATATTTTGGAGCATTGAGTTATCCAGGAGTTCTGAAGCTCCTTAGTCATTGCCTACTTCACTGTGTTGTTCGATGGTTTCCGTCATATGTGCCCATTTTTAAAACAATATGTTTAAAGTCAAAATAATATTTTTGTAAACAAATTTCTCAGAGCAGGCAGAGTAATAAAGAGGCCTTCGTCCTGAAGTGGATTGACATGGCTGATAGCAATGTAAACCAAATTTAACTATTGATAAAATGAATACCGCGAATGAACGCAAAAATGAATCTTCACCCAAACTGTACCGAAAAATATATATAAGGAAAAAGCATAGTTGGGAACTTCGCTAAGAAACAGGAAGACCAACGAATAAATAAGACAAAAACAAAGGTAGTCGACATTGTCCAGATGTTTGCGTTGGTGGACTGTGCTACTAAGGCAGCGAGGCTAACAGGCAATATATGATCCAGGAGGTTTCTGCAATGGTGTCCATGTATGGACAGTAGAAATGAAAATTATCCACAAGTACAGTGAAGCGAGATCCACCACAGACCCAGGACCGTTCTATGAACAAAAGTTTTAAAATCGGCCCTACACTTTCGCAATCAAGATTGGTATTTTTTAAATACTAAAGAGGTTTCCTTGCCCGAAGCAACGACACTTGTGCAGGCGAGGATTCGGCATAAACGACGTCACTGTCTCAGGGGACCAAAAAAGGAAAATTTAACAAAACGTATAAATGGGAAAATAACAAGAGTAGAAAATAAAAATGATAACAAAAGAAAAAAGAAAAATAAACACAATAACCAAGGGAAGAAACAAACAATGCATTAAAATAAATTGACAGTGTTTAAAATAATGAAAATAATAAAATATAAAATGTTGTTAGAAAATAAGTTCACAAATACAGGGGGCTGCCAACCTGAAGCGCTGGTGTTACATAGGTGAGATCAGCGCAAGACAGGGATTAAAAAATGACAGTGTTAAAAGAAGACCCAATACTATATCCGGTATGCATATGCAAACGGTATTGATGATTCTCTCTTGACTTCTGAAGATAATTTATAAAAATTCATAATATACCCGTGACACATACACACATTGTCGACAAGTATTAGTTTATTTTACTACCGATAAATTGGCGTTTCTTAATATTTTAATGGATTTATTTTAAATTATGGAAATATATCACAACAGTATAATGCATATAGCTAACTTATTAATGTTAGTAAACCTCTCGCCTATAACCTACCTCGAATGGTATTTACATATATTTATTCTGAGATAGGTAGGAATTATTCATTTCTTAAATCAACGCAGCATGATTCTACAGAGTAAGAATTTGCTTATGCTACATAAACTATTGATTAAATTAAATATAATAATATAAGAAAACGACCGACACAAACTTGAGTCCCGACAGAAAATATCCGATCTCGTTGTGATACACAAGATACTCAGCGGAGCTATTGATTCTCTTTCTCTATCTGATATAAATTTGCATGTTAAACCCCGTATAAGAAACCCGGAGTTCTTTAGAATAAGTCAGCACACTAATAATGTCGGTTACTTTTCTCCCATCACAAAGTTGTGTCACACATATAATATATATTGTGCTGACCCTAACATTGATGCCGATATTCTTGCAGATATCATCGTTCAAAAACTCACTCATACACAACATCCATTTACTAAACGACGACCTGAACCTATAGATCCGTTTAATCAATTTTTTTTAAATACTAATCGCACTACGCCTTTGACATAAAATCAGAAATGAAGAAATAAGACGCCGAACAAAAGTTGCCGATATTATGGACCGTATTGCAAAACTAAAATGGCAGTGGGCTGGACATATGGCTCGACAGGAGGATACTAGATGGGCACCCAGAATCCTACAGTGGAGGCACTGGACAAAAAATAGAAGCGTCGGAAGACCTCCTAAAAGGTGGTCTGATGACATAGTCCAGCAAGCAGGAAGAACCTGGATGAGAAGGGGGAGAAATAGAGACGAGTGGAAGAAAATGGAAGAGGCCTACATCCAGCAGTGGAGGGAAAAAGGCTAAGGAAGAAGAAGAAGAAGAAGAAGAATCACACTACATTCAAACACTAAGTATACGATACACATAAATGTACATGTAAAATATACTTAAATGCAAAAATACATGTTACTAGAGCGTGCCGAAGACATTTGTTATTGGGATAATGGGCATAGTCTTCATTTATAATGTTTATTATTAGAGTATCATGTACTTATTATCCTGTTAGCGTCTCTAATAAATAAAAAATAAACAAAATAAAAAAAGACGGCTAAATCTAAGATAATGGTCCCATTGCATATACAACGACAATGATTATTTCACTATATTATTGAATGTGCTAATAACAAAATGAAAGATAATTTACGTATTAAATAAGATATTACACTTTAAAGTTTCGAAAAATGCACTGCATATTTTGACATTTCATAGGCAATATATGAGGATAGGTTAGGTTATCAGGTTTGGTTAGGTTAGGTTATTAGGTTTGTTTAATTTAGATTACGATTATTTTAGTTAGATTAAATTAACGGGACATTAAATTATACAATGAAATACTTATTTTCATTGTTTGAACGACGGGACCATAGTTTTGGATTATTCCAAAAACACGAACGTATAAAACTGATTAAATCTATATACACCAGCAAAAGCAATTGAAGTGACGTACAGCGCAAACAGATGAATGAATAACTCCAACCCAAATAGTAAAACACGGCTTTGTGATATTGTTACTGATGAAAGTTCTGCTAGTGCTGTCGCGAAATTTCATATCACTCCCGGCTACTGTATTTTGTCAACACGGCCGCGTGCGCTGTCAAAAGATAGCGGGCGCTGGCGCAAGTCTTGGCTTACCCAGCGCGCGTGGCGCATGCAAATATCTGGGTCCCGCGCGACCCTGGCAATAAATACGGATTGAATTGCCCGACAAACAGAGACGCTTTCAATTGCTCTTCGGGCACCGATAGTAATCGACGCACTGGCGACAAATTAAATTACAATCATGCACACTTGACATTTTCATATCATATCATTTTAATTTTAAGATTCTAGGACCAGGCCCTCTTAAAATCAGATATTTTATTATTTTATTATTTATTAGAGATGCTAACAGGATAACAGGTACATCATATTCTAATATCAAAACATTATAAATGAAGACTATGCCCATTATCCCAATTACAAGTGTCTTCGGCACGCTCTAGTAACATGTATTTTTCCATATAAGTATACTTTACATTAACATTTATGTGTATTGTATATTTAGTGTTTGAATGTAGTGTGATTAGTATTTAATAAATAATTGATTTAATAGATCTACAGGTTCAGGTCATCGTTTAGAAAATGGATGTTGTGTATGAGTGAGTTTTTGAACGATGATAATGTATCTACAAGAATATCAGCATCAATGTTAGGGTCAGCACAATACATGTTATATGTGCGACACAACCTTGTGATGGGAGAAAAGTAACCAACATTATTAGTGTGCTGGCTTATTGTAAAGAATTCCGGGTATCTTATACTGGGTTTAACATGCAAATTTATAGCAGATAGAGAAAGAGAATGGATAGCTCCTCTGAGAATCTTGTATAGCACAATGAGATCGAATATTTTCCGTCGGGACTCAAGTTTGTGCATCTTGAAAAAGGCAAGTCTATGATCTAAAATACCTGACACCAACTGAAACTGTATACCGTATAACACAACAATTAAACATTGAAAATATTACAAAAATCGAAACACTTAAAATCATTCACAAACTAGCAAATGGCGAAATACACGATGAAGACATAAAATTACACAAAATACACGAAAAACACCAACACAGCACTAGATCGGCTCAAAACTATCACATAACACACGCCAAAACAAAAACAGAACAATCACGACTAATTTGCAACGGATTAAAACTATACAATGACCTACCACAACAGACCAAACAACTGACTACTAATAAATTCAAAACAGATGTGACAAAAATGCTAAAACTCGGTCAATTATAAAAATGATTTTGTATCTAAATTATATTATTATTATATTCCTATGTCATGTAAAAAATAGTATCCATAAACCTTTTCAGGTTTCTATTATACATATTTTAAATAAAAAAAAATTTAAAAAATCGAAAAGGAGAAAGGTCTGTCCCTCAGAATGTGGGGTGTAACAGTACTGTATACCTCTCCAAAAAGAATTACGATTCTTGTGTGTGGTGAGGGTTAACCACTTGAAATCTTATAGGTAGGTAATCTAATTTATTAGACAATGAGAAAGGTAATATATTATTTATCTAATATATCAAAAATCTTAATTAATAATACAATACAATAATACAATACAGTCAAGTAAATAATAATGTAGAATAAGTAGTCAAAAGAGGCCAAACTCAATCACAAAAGACAATTCTACAATAAATGAGAACGCATTCGGCTTCACTGGGGGAATATGCACACAAGCTGCAACCTCAAAACATTCGCCGTCATGCAAAATAAAATGAACAAATCAAGTAATTGTACAGGTACCTTCATCGATTCGAGGGAACAACTCGTATCAGAACCAAAAGAGAACGGGACTGACCAAGCGGCCCCAAACGGGTAAAAAGCCACTCGCCGAATATACCCCAGATAGTCGGATCAAATGAATCTGCAAGTAATCCACCAATAGGTGAATTTACGAGTTCATCGACTAGGAAAGTGAGCGAGTTACGAGTTGAGAAAATTATTCATATTTTAAAAACGGCTCTCGCCATGGTTGTAAAACCCACTTCTCCTCCGAGAAATGGCCAAACATCAGATACGAAGTGGGTGCTTGTCGTCGCACAGAACGACTCTCTCCGGAACGAATCGTATAAAGTGCTTGCATTAAAGTTCATAACATCAGCACGTGTTTCGATAATGGCACTCCCGCAGTACCTACCCACGCTGTAACACAACATTCTGACGTTGTTCAACACTCCTTATATTCATAGCGGCGCAATATTGTTACGCTGATTACTACCGATCTTAACTCGCGCCTAATTCATCGTAAAAAAACTAAACTAAAAAACCAAGTTTTTATTATACTCCCTTTCTCATTGAATCAGGTTTCGTGCCTAAAAGCGTCGAGCTAATTACTCATTTGTATTGATTCCAATTTGAAAAAAACATTAAAATTTCTAAAAATCCTAAATTATACTATATTTATTAAATTTTTTTAAACGAAAATTTGTAAGATCATTGGTATCGTCGCCACGAGTCTGCTTGCAAAGTTTCAGCTCGACTGGATCTCGGGAAAAGGGTTAAAAATCGATCCAAAGTAATCTTAAAATACAATAAAATAGTTACCATGATAACTACATTTTTTATTCAGTACCCGTAAACATCAATTTGAGTTTTAAAAATATAAATACCTGATACCTTCCTACAAAAAGCAATATTTCATAGTTTTGGACAACATATTTTAAAATGTCAAAAATATGTAAACTCTTCATGACACAAGCAAACACGATGTTTACACGTAGCCATAAGAGCAGGCGCGTGTAGTTAGTACGATGAAACATGAGATATACGTAAATATATCATTTTAAAATCTGAATGATATGGTAATGATTGTATTGCTATTTCACATGGTAATTATTATAGTGACATAAATATTACGCGATACATATGTATGGTATCTCAATTTATTTCGTATCATCTAGTTAAGTACGGCGTATTTTAAATTACTGTCTGAAGTAGGTACTAACTGTAGGTATATATTTTATTTTTAGTTCTAAGCGTTACAATATATAATATCAACGGTACCACTCCCTTTTGAATACTGTCAGAATTGTTATATAAATTTATCAGTAGATGGTTAAAGTAGGTACCATGAACGACTTTTTAGTTTAATTTTAATTTATACGAAACTTAACTTAAAGTACAAACTAGAATTGAGTTATCTTTATCAATACTACAGTTCGTGAGTAGCATTAGTCATATTTATTTATTTATTTAAAAAAATCCTTGTTTACAAATAAAGGTACTTAATACTAATTTAACAATAAAACATAAGATAAATTACACATTTTTTTGTTTTGTTTAATTTGTGGATTATGCCACTCTACTAGGCTACGCCTGTTCCAGATATATTATCATGTATTAGATATATTATCATATAAAGTAATATTTGTTTTCAATTCGGACAAAGTTCAGAGCGATATGGTTTAATAATAATATTAATTGAACGTACTTTAACGTATTTGGTATTTTATTCATTTTCTAACAATTATTCTATACTATTTTTAAGTGATTATAAATATTCAAAAATTGTTGAAATATATCGAATAATTCTTATTTTAACTTACAAAATATCGAAATTATTCTTAGTTAAACGTGTTAGGTATATAATTATTCTTTACTATTTCTAAGTGACTGTAAATATACAAAAAATAGTATGTTGAAACATATCAGAAAATGAACCTTAAAATCGGAATTTATGAAAACATTTAAAGATATTTAGAATTTTATACGTGCTTTACGTATTTATAACTATTATACTATTTGGCGTACCTAATGTTTTTGCAGTAGGTAAATATTAATTTTTGTATATGAATTAAATTCTCTCGAAATTATTAATATTCTTGAAAATCAAGCCTCAACAATTACGCGACCGAAAACAAGAGTGCGTGTGGATATTAAAACGTCAGATAAGATTATAAATAATAAATATAGAAAGCTGACGAAACTCCCCCGAGCCAGGGGTGGCTACCCTCCGTGCGGATTTAGACAAAGCTAAGGCATTATCACACCGCGCGATGCGCCCTTGCAGTCGTCATCCCCCTCCCTTATTTCGATTATAGATTAATAAAAGCGAGTCACGTGTAGTGGATTGTATTTTTATTTAATTTATGTGTTGTGAATGTTTATTAGCCTGGGTGACTAGGTTAACTGACGGCCCACCCTTCGCCAGAAGGGAGCTCGGCCGCTCGCCTAGGGACGAACCTTGGAGGGTCAAACCGACGCGTTTTAAACTTTTATATTATTTTCGTGCGTACGCAGGTTTGATCGATAATACTTGTACTTTATCAATGAAGTGGCTGGATTAAGAACGACATTCAAATCTGATTAATCTTTTTATACAAATGTCCGTTTTTTATTGATTTATATCAGAAATTATACTTTGTTTTATAAATTATACATGAAAGTAGAAGTAATACCTACTTATTGCAGATACCATCAGATAAATCAAACAAACATAATAATTTCTCCGTAATTTCCTTCGAATTCACGGCTAAAAAACAAATGAGACGGGGTTCGAACGAGCTTCATGGAACGCCAAAAAGATGCTATAAATGTATACTAGGGCTTAGCAAAGACGCGAAACAATGCTCCGTCATTTTTGATGGGTTGCAGCTGGTTTTCTTGATAATAGTCTGAACTCATAGAACAACATCAATTCTGTATTTATAAATGCCCGCATGATCGCGCTGTATTCATAAAGTAAACGCGATTTAATGAAGTAATTTTTTGTTTTTTATGTATTTTGTACCCAGTATTTTGATGACGTCTCATTAAAACTAATAATAAACAAGACATTTCAGGCGTTATTTTCCTTAAGTTTCCGTTAAGTTCCTCGACCATTAAATAGTAGAGCCAGAAAAGTTCCTTAATACGTAATATTCTTGTTTGTGTTGAATATAAGAGGCTCTCCCAGTCCAGGGCATGACAACTCTCATATCGGAGGTTTCGGACTTAATTGCCGCATGGTCACAATACAACTAATGATATATATATATATATATATATATATATGTTGTACAAGCGAAGTATTGGGAATTTTGTAGAATGCAGGCTGTATAGTATTGAAGTCGGCTTTCGCACTGGAAGACCGTCAACGGCAGTAATTGCAGAAAAACATCAGAATTTATCAGAATGGTTTTGCAGATCATCGAATTACTGATATTAAGAAGTAGTAGAAGTTCTAAGAATCTCAAACGAATGAGTGGAATCTGCCTTTATTGTGGAATTGCCTTCTAAAGGTGGAAGTAAAGGCTTGTTAGGTTTAAGACATTTCTTTGAGATGATGCAAGACAAAAAAACTTCATTCACTTCAAAAAAGTACAAGCTAAAAGAATATATATTAAAGCTATGAACCTAATCTTACATTCATTTATAATTACATATGATGTATCACTTGTAAAAAAACATGCAACAACTATCTTCATTATAAAATAAAAATTATTGTCAAATATTGAAGGCAACCATGCCGTAAAACTGCTGTGCAGTTTGGCATATCTACAATGTAATAAATATAAAAAAAAATTAATAAATATATATATATAAAAAAAAAAGATAAGCATAATTACAATAGTCATCCTGCATGATAGTGCAGTTTATTTAGATCCTGTTTGTTTAGTTGAAATAGAACCTTTTGACACCCACCTCTTCAAAATTGAGAAGAGAACGACGCTGTTATAGCGGTTGTTCACCAGTTTTTTTAAGGTCTTGTCAAATCCTTTTATAAAACTGGAATTATTTGCTTCAAGCATCGCGTCCTTGGGAAAAGTAATTAGCTACAATAAAATTATCTTGAAAAATGAAAAAATGGTCTCATATTGTATGTTTTACAACTAAGGACGTCATGTAAAAAGTATATGAAAATCTTATCAATCGCAAGACAAGGTGCACCCAGAGTAGAAAGGCTGACTCCAAATAATGAAAAACATCTAGGAAAAAGAAGAAAAGATATTCGTATTCAATAATGGTCGTGCACAATACCTCAAACACTTCGCTGCGAAGAAAATATTTCGACGATTTCGTTCGCAATTAAATTTGAACGTAATTACCTGGAGCATTGTTTATCCCCCCGTTCCTCGAATTAAACATTCTTTCAACTTTTAAGTAGATATACGGCCAGAGGTTGACACTACCACCTTCCGTGACCGGATATAGTGTGTAAAGCCGGATGCCGGACTTTAAAAACAAGGTTTAAAATACGGACACTTTGTAGAAGAAGTCTGTTTGGCTCCAAGAACAGCGGGTACGGCGGGGTAGGTTGGCGACCTTTTCGTCGCTTCACTGTTACTGGAATACGAACTTGGCCGAATGTTAACCAACAGCTTATCCACTTTGACAAACAATGAGGTCTGTGCACCGGTTCTGGATTACTTAAAGGCTTTGAGGAAATGTTAAGCATTGTTCATTTAAAGGTTCATTATAATTATATTTATGTACATACCTAAATGTGCGCAAATTCGCAATTAAGAAAAAGTATATTAGGTATATTACGTGCTTAAATAACGTAATCTTGAAATATTCAACTGGAGCTCAATTAAGAAGCACTTATATACCAATATGATTTCAAATCTTAAACGCTAATCTAACCAACAGTATGAGAGAAAAAGGAGCACTAAACCAAAAAAATGAGAAATTAAGTATGAAAAGCAATAATTACATAAATTAATTAATCAATTAGCTTTCTAACTTTGTTATGAAAAAATTGCAACTTCTCAATAAGAATTTGTTCTTGAATATAATACATGTGTGTTGTATCAAATGTGTCCAAAAAATAAAAATGAATTAAAAAGGTTAATTCTGGCGTCCCCTAGCGGCAGTTACACAAAGTAATTTGTGCCTACCGTACCAGAGAAAGTGTATTGCTCTATAAATGGATAATAAATGTAAATCTATTAATAAATGAGACTAACAGATAAGGTCAATATATTCACAGAAATCTAAGAGGCCGCTACAGCGTAATTGGATAACGCGCCTGCCCCGGATAGGAGAAGACCCGTGGTTCAAATTCCGGTAGAAGCCAAATTTTTTTCATGGATTTGATTTTTCTGTATGTCTTTCTAATTGATTAATTAATTTGGTTTTAAAATTTCGCTACTGCGATCACTGGGGCCACTTGATACAGTCGCCAGTAAGTATTGACCAGAGAATGGTACCCATCGCTTCTAAGAGAAAAAGCTTCCATATCGGTCCTACTCAATCGTCTCCAGGTTGATATTTTATTAAAATAACAAGCAGGACCGTGCTGCTCCGTACCGGTCGTATAATCCGTTGCGAAGTGGCATGGCTGCTTGAACAAAGCCATTCAATGTCCCCGCCTTAAGATATGTCTTTATTGAAAACAAAATACATAATTATAATACATAGAAATAAAACAGTAACATAATAGTAAGTAAGTAAGTACCTTAGCGTTCAATTAATCTTCTTATATCTCCCTATGTATTTTTTTCTTTTTACGCTTCAACAGGCCAAAAGGTCCAATTACAAAAGCGAAACGTATCACAAAGCACCCAGGCTTGAGTTAATCATATAGATTAAATTGTGACTCACCGGGAATTGAACCCGGAACCTTCAGTGTGAGAAGCCAGTGTCATACCCACTGGGCTACGAGGGCCGCCTCGTACATGCAGGCGAGACACGGCTCGGTAAGTCTCGATACTGGGTCGCCCCTACAGCTTAACCCAGGGTCTCTTCAACTAGATGCAAAGAATCCACCATTGTACCAAACTTTCAGGTCTTCCTTGGCAGCACAGTGTGGTCGAAGTGTTCCTGGTTGGAATCCCGGTTGGGTCACAATTCAGGTAGAGGTATGTTCTATAAGGATGAATTTTAACAATTATATTTTTAAATTTATGTAATTATAATATAACTTTCTTTCTATAAAATAAAATAAACTAATATAAGTATGGAAAATATTATTATCAGACATGCACTTTTTATGAATTAGGCGCTTATTTTACCTTTCCTATTTCTACTAACTTCGTAAAATCAAAAATAATTTTCACCATATTTGTCATTCTATTGCTTCTTCTCTTCTCTGCATTGTCTCACATATGCCCGGAAAATCCCATTTTATATTTTCAAGTTCTTATTCTTATATTATCTGATCCTCTTCAAGTCTTAATGTTCTTGTATTATATGTAATGTCAGCAAAGCTACAAATAGCAAATAAGCTACAACTAGCAAATAACAAGGATGTATGGAAGGGTATGGAAAAGGCCTGTGTCCAGCAGAGGGGAGATGAAGGCTGAGGAAGAAGAAGAAGATTTGTCACTACCACAAAGTATAAAATTGTACAGAGATGGCTAAACCTCTTTTTTAGGCGAGGGGATTGGGACACAGCGAAAGTATGCCCCCTTCTCACATATTCATTTATAATGCAGTTGACGTATTTATTCTCGCATAATTAAGGCTCCTAGTAAAAAACCAATTTTTTACATTAAACGTTGTTTTTTTTAAATTTTCAAACATTTAATTCCATACCGAGTCTCTTCAAGTAAAAACGTATTTTTGTAATAAAGCGCAACTTATTTACTGAGACTTTAAACTTTTAAAGAGTATTTAGTTGACCTTTTCATAATTGCTTCAAAAAATATAATATTTTTTTAAGTAAGTCAAACGTATTGGAACTAGCCGTGGAACCAGACCGTTAACAAGTTTTTTTTTTACGTTTCAACAGGCCTGGAGGCCCAATTACAGAAGCGAAATACATCACAAAACAACCAGGCTTGAGTAAATCACAGATTAAAATTCTGACCTCACCGGGAATCGAACCCGGAACCCGGTGTCATACCCACTGCGCTACGAGAGCCGCCTAGTTTATGTTCGTTAGTTTATGTCTATATGTTTTGGTGGTCTGTGGTCACTGAATAATTCAATGTACTGTCGATTTGGTTACTCACGATGCCCGGTCACCAATACATTTACGTTTTGCGTATTGTACACCAACTTATCAATGTATTCGAAGGACATTCTTATACGGCAGGGATTATACGTCTATGTGATTTGCTCAAGCTTATTTTCATTTTGCTTTAGTAATTAGGCCCCATGGTCTGCTGTAGCCAAACAACAACAAAAAGTTGTAAGAATCTTTTGTTCACTTCCGGAGTTTGAGCTCTGGTTGGATGTGTTACAAAATTCAGGCAGGCAGTTTATATTTATGCAGTATTAGTTTGCTTTAATTGATTGAATTAGATGTTACTGTGGTAGACTACCCCTTTGACGTAATTTTTGCTATCAAAATTTTACAATAGATTTTGTTAATTATTAAATAAGCCTGGGTTAATCAAGCCCTAATTAAAGCCCCAATCAATGGAGTTGGCCCAAAGTTGCCTTTACATAAAATATATTGTAGACATATAAATAGATTGATATAGAAGATTGATATAGATATATAAGAAGATAATTAAACGAAATAACTTTGTTTATCACCACTAATTTTTTTTGGTAAAAACCAACCGGTTTCGGAAACAAAGTTCCTTCGAATTTGCCAGTCGTATTATTGAGAGTAACCATAGTATTGATTAAAATACAGGAGTCAATATTCTTCACATTGATAGTAAAAGTGACGTCTTAATAATTTAGAAGCCCGAGAAATTAAGAAAGCCATAAATAATAATGAATCTATTATAAACAACCAAAAAAATCTAACTTACAGTCCTATTTTAAATATGTTCCTTTTCACCCTATCACCTTATTCTTTCGCACCCCCCACTATTTACTCCCATTTGGACACTTGACACTGAAGTATGATTGTTTATAATTTTGTAAAGTTTAATTAGTATTAAGTATACCCTGTCAAAGGAACGTTGTTTCCGATACTGGTTGGTTTTACCAAAAAAATATAGTAGTGTTAAAAAAAGTTTATTCGTTTAATTATACTCATAATGAATAACCAACCACAAAGTTATTGCAAAATACAACAGTATATATAAGAAGATTGATATAGATATAGAAGTAGATACAGAAGTAGATTGTAGATATATAAATAATTAAACAAAATCCAGGGTTTAGCAGCTCTCTGGACGTTTTACAGTAATTAGGTAATTACTAGAAAGGTTTAAAAGTGAGTCGGTCATATCCCAATGTTCGCGAAATGACATTTCCTGTATAAGAGGCGACATAACCGCTACACGATTACAGTTGTTTTTGATAGCGAAACTAGACCATAGAAACCATAGCAGCGACGCAACCATAAATTATGAGAGTAACGTAGGTGATCACAGACGTATGAAAATTCTAGGAGACCAGGGTAGAGTGTTACACAGACGAGTGATTAGTGCAAAATAAGTCCGAATCATATAATATTGCTCCAGTTAGGTTCGTGTTCACTGATTTTGGTAATAAATAAAAAGTTAATTAATTTCAATTGTTTCACAGCCGCTATATAGGGATAAAAAATTTCATAAAGGAAATTCAAGCCATGGCAGCGAAGTGTTACTCAATGATACCATAACATAAAATTTTTCAAAATAGATTTTCTTTTGTTTTATCTTCTTCTTCTTCATCATCAGCCTTCGTCTTTCGACTGCTGGATATAGAACTCTTCCTTATTTTTCCATTCTTCCCTGTTGTTGGCTAATTGTAGCCATTTCTTTCCCCCCACAGCGACAATATATCGGCCCATCTCTTTTGAGGTCTTCCGATGCCTCTTTTATTTTCCCAAGGTCTCCATTTCAGAACTCTGGGAGGCCATCTTGTAGTATCCTGTCTTGCAACGTGTCCTGCCCGTTGCCATTTTAGTTTCGCTACACGATCCATGATATCCACTACTCTAGTTCTGCGCCTAATTTCGTCGTTTCAAATTCTATCTCTTAGGCTTACTCCAAGTATGGATCTCTCCACGGATCGTTGCGTGCATTTGAGCTTTACTTTGTAAGGGCCATAGTCTCCAATGCATACGTTATCATTGGCAGTATGCACGATTCAAAAGCTTTTCTTTTTAGGCTAATTGGGATCTCTTTGTTCTCGAAGATATGTTTGAGTTTGCCAAAAGCATCCCATCTCATTCCTATTCGTCTTGGCAGTTCTGCTGTTTGGTTCTCTTTGTTCATCTTTATCTTGTATCCTAGGTATACATATTCATCTACTATTTCAATATTATTGCCATTGATTGTGATGACTTTGTTCTTTGGACTCAATTTGTTTTATTATTATATTTTAAATCATTGTTGTATTAAAATTGTATTTATCTGTTGATCTGTTGCAGTTGGGAGTGAAAGGTTATGCTTTCATTGTCACCAACAATGGGTTCATCTTAACTCATCCAGACCTCAGACCTGTGGTGAGTTTATTCCTGAATTCTCAGTAATTGTAATATTATGTTCGTACATAGTTCATGATCACGATATTGTAAATTATTTTTATTTTGTTGCAGTTTCAAGGAATTCTTAAACCGAATTACAATAGTGTCGATATGTTAGAAGTAGAACTGATGGATGAGCAGAGAGGTCCAAGGGATTTTGATCCAGAGCTAGTTGAGGTATTTATTTACCTTTTATCTTCAATAATATGTTTTTTTCCTGCGACACATTTTTTGCTGTAAAAGTACTAAATTCTACCTATCAGCAATAAAATTTACAGAACGTTATGAAATTGGGTAAGATGTCCTTGAAGATTTCCTCTATTATATGTTCGTACATAGTTCATGATCACGATATTGTAAATCAATATATATATATATAAAGAAACCCGTGTTTCCCTATCCGCCAAGTTTTCTCCACAACCAGCCATAACCCGCCACCGGTGATTACGGTGGTAGATAGCCCTTGGTGTCACATCGAAAATATGCGAGTTTGTTGGGGGTGGCTGAGCGTGGGCGGGAGTGGGTTCCGAAAATGTGCTTTCTAGCACATTGTTTTGTTATGGGAAGGCCGCAAATGCTTCAGATTGTTTCAAAATAGGCGTGCCGACTATGTCGGTGAGTCTAGAAGGTTCCGGAAAAACTTGCTCTAGAAATTTCTGGAAGGAGAAGGTTCTAGAAAATTCCCGAAACTTCTATAAGGTTCTAAACTGAGTGGCGGAATGTGTCGGTGTGTCTAGAAGGTTCATTGTACATTCGATAAATTTCTTGAAAGTTCTGGAAAGAAAATGTTCTAGAAGGTTCGCAAAAGTTCTATGACGATTCAAACAGTGTACGCACGTGTAAAAATCTACGCACAGCTAGTCCTACCTATCAGCAATAAAATTTACAGAACGTTTTGAAATTAGGTAAGATGTCCTTGAAAGAAACCTTTCAACCAAGCTCTATAATCATTTTACTTGATTTAGAAGCGTTACCTTCAGAACCTAGCAATGATAAAGGAAGAATTAGAAATAATCCATTCTTCGAACTTGCAAATACACTTGATATCTCAAAAAAAAATGGGTAACTTGTGTTCGATTCACGAGCAAGCATTCTTCCCTTAAACCACGAAGCCGCCTGTCTGTGTGAAATCGTGAAAAGCGGTGTTTTTACGTGTAGTCTGGAGTAAAGCGAGCAATAATTTAGACATGCACGGTCATAGAACATCAACCCCAATATGAAGGTTCGTGTAATACATAATTTATTTGCAATGCAACCTAATTACGTTACTTACACAGGGCCGTCTCGAGATACTTTGAAGTAAAACATGACGTCTACAATAATAACGGACGATTTAAAAAGAATAAAAAAACTTTGAAATATGCTTCGTTTTAAAATAGTTCTTCTTCATGTATAGCTAATTTTTCGTGTGTGTATAAGATTTTGGAGGGGTGGTAAGTTACCGCAGTGGTAGATTGAGAATCATCGATTTAGTTGTGAAAGGAAGGATTCTGACCGTATATAAGAAATGTTCCATTGTTGGATGTATGTGTAAATAAGGAATAAACCTCGTGGTTTATTTAAATTGAAATTTATTGTTGATTTAATTACTTAATTAATAAACAGAGTGTTAAGATTTAAGGTCTACCGGTTTCGAGACGTACCCATCTCTTCGTCAGGACTAACACTACACTACTATGTTCACAACACTATACACCACAACCATATTATTGTTAACCTTTCATCAATTCATATAGTATATCACATGCGTGTTAATATTGTCAAAGACTAGCATGCATTAACTTGCCTACAGAACGATCAGGAATCTACGAGAAAGAGGGAGTGTGGTCTAAAGTGGCTGTTACCAAATCTTTTTTGAAAGTTAACTTGAACAAAGGGCTGTATGGTTATTTATTAGAGGTGCTTTATTATATTAGAGGTGCTTTATTATTTGAAATTACACACAGCATTTGCTTCTAGTCAATGGAAGGGTCATAGATAGGATGTTGAGAAAAATTTGACCTTAAGTGGTGAGAAATCTTTCGTTTCTGGCACATAGAGGCCCTTCTGGACTCATGGCTCACGATAACCATGAAAAAATCTCTTTCTAACATAGCGGAAATATCATCCCCTGAAAAAAATTGTAATGGTAATATATACTTTTCATTACGAAGAAAGTGTCCGAAGTATGCAACTTTTATTCGTTTGGAAGTAGTCATTAGTTATCTTGATTTATTCAACTGTCTTATTTAGTTACTCCAGAGATCTTTAGCCAATCCTGAGTCGATGCTGTCATACTTCAAGACGATTCAGTCCAGGTGTCATGTATTTGTGATAAATATCTCCATTCTACAGGAATTGTTCACAGCGACAATGTTCAACAGACTTGTTCAGTCATTTTCCATGGGATATTCATTTTTTTTTGTATATCTTGCGAGAGGAGAAGTCAGTTTGAAGAATCTTGTCATGGCACTACAGCGAATGTCGAAGAGGAATGAAAAACGGGCATTTCTCAGATCTGCAAGATGTCAAGAAGAGTGGTGGATTTGATAAAAATTGTTAAACTCATTCATGAAGAACAAAAATTGGATATATTTGTTGGTGGATGTAGTGGAAATGTATGTGGATCTTTTTCCTAACCTAACCTAACCTAACTGTAATAAATAGAGGATGTAAAATTGTTTATAAAACAGCTTTGGACAAACGTAAAACAAACATCCTAAATTAAAACAGCAATTAAAGGCAAAAATGCCATTCTAAATTAGAACAGTCACTTTTTCTTCTTCAGCGGCTTCGTAGGACTCGGAAGTCCATAACTACAGTTCTAATATAACCATCCATCCTTGACATTGTCTTCGCGGTCCAGTCTGATGGACACTTCCCTATTTCTTTCAGGTTTTGACACTATTAGTTTATCTTCGTTTTGGTCAATGAAAACAATCACATTTATAAAGTTTTTCGGACAGAGAATTTAGAATTATAATTGCTGTCTGACGAAAAAACTTTGGATCGATTTTTAACCCTTTTCCCGTGATCCAATCGAGCTGAAACTTTGCAAGCAGACTCGTGGCAATGATAAAAATGATCTATCATACATTATATATATATATATATATATATAATATATATATATATATATATATATATATATATATTTTAGTTAAAAAAATATATACTATAATTATGTATAAAGTTTATTGTTTTTTTTAAAATTGGAAACAATATAAATGTTTGATTACTACGAACAGCGGCCTGACGACGTTACAGAATATTAAAAATTTGAATTACTCCGTTGGTATACATAATAGGTACTTCACTACGAATTTCGAAAATTTATAACAATTGCTTCACAGATGACGGCAAAATTCACAAATCACAAATCTATCAAAATCTTGATTAAATCGACTGACAAAAATGTTTTTAGAATTTATTCATCAAAGCATGAAGTGTCTTATCAAAGCTCAAAACATCTGACATTTTAGAAATATATTGAATTCCTGTGAGTTTAGTGTTGTCAGGTATATGTTTTAATTCGTCATTAATTGTTGTTATATTTTACAAAGAAAGGGAGTATGATAAAAACTTGGTTTTTATGGGTTACTTTTTTCTCACTGGCCCCCTAAGTTTGCCGCAGAGGAGCTACTGCCCTGCCACTAAGTAATATACATCCGATGGTTGTTCTACATATATTGTCTGACACATGGCACAGCGCCAGCAGAATGCATAAACATAAAAACACTGTGTTCACATTATCATCGTGAAACAGAGAGTCACGATTACCGCGCACTACTAATGAAACTTCAGCGTGTGTGCCACACTTCATTTCTAATCCAGATACGAATCTTATAAGTTTGAATGACAGTGTATTTAAATAAATTCGTTTCTGTTTTACTCGACTCGCGTTTGAGGAGGGTTTGAAATAATGCACCGAATCATTTTTATTTATGAATTGTTAAATGAATTAATTATTAAAAGAAAAAAAAAGTTAAAAATGTTACCCGCTTTTAGCATAGAACGATAAAAATATCGGTTTTGAAATGAAGTTACGAAATTTTATTCAAAGTGACAAATTAAAGCACAGGATTTGGCCTGAGAATATTTTTAAAGGATACAATGTTCATTTGCCCTTTTTCTGCGTTTATCCTATATAACATCACAGACATTTTGGAAACTGAATCACTTTCTGAGGTTACGCAGTCCATAATTGATTCTTTTTCTTTTTCTTCATCAGCCATCGTCTCTCCACTGCTGGATAAAGGCCTCTTTCTTCTCTTTCCATCCTTCCTTGTTGTTTCCTAATTGTAGCCATTTCTCTATGTCATCGGCCCATCTCTTTTGAGGTCTTCCGATGCCTCTTTAATTCTGCTAAAGTCTCCATTTCAGAATTCTGGGAGGCTATCTTATAGCATCCTGCCTTGCAACATGTCCTGCCCATTGCAATTTTAGCTTCGCTACACGTTCCATGATATCCATTACTCTAGTTCTGCGCCTAATTTCATCATTTCTAATTCTATCTCTTAGGCTTACTCCAAGCATGGATCTCTCCATGGATCGTTGCGTGCATTTGAGCTTTTCTACACTTTTCTTTGTAAGGACCATAGTCTCCAATCCACACGTCATCACTGGCAGTATGCATGATTCAAAGGCTTTTCTTTTTAGGCTAATTGGCATCTCTTTGTTCTCGAAGATATGTTTGAGTTTGCCAAAAGCAGCCCAGCTCATTCCTAATCGTCTTGGCAATTCTGCTGTTTTTTTCCATAATTGATATTGATAAAAATATCGGTTTTGAAATTAAGTTAGGAAATTTTATACAAAGTGACAAATTAATGCACACGATTTGGCCTGAGAATATTTTTAAAGGATACTTGTTCATTTGTCGTCTTTCTGCATTTATTCTATAAACATCACAGACATTTTGGAAACCGAATCACTTTCTGAGGTTACGCAGTCCATAATTGATATCCTTTTTCTACCCATGATCGGCATAACGAATACTATTTCATCATATTTCTAACTATGGAGAATGTGTCCAGCTTTCCATAATTTGGTAGGTTTAGTTTAGTTCTCTTGTCTTATTCGGTACCTCTTTGTTGGTGATATGACCAGCATCGGAAATCTTGTGCATATATCGATGTATACATCATCATCATTCTTGGTACTGCAACCCTTGGTGGGTCTTGGCCTCCTCAATAATTTTCCTCCATTCATCTCGGTCTAGTGCCAGCTCTCTCCAGTTTCGAAGCTCTAAGGCAGAGACAAAAACTTGACATTAATTTATAAGTAATTGTGTTTACAAAAAAAATTAAATAAAAAGAAATATCATTCCAAAAACTGCAATTAATTTAAAAATTGTGAGCTAATCATTGCATTGTACCATAAAATTGCACAATGTTTTTATACGCACACACAGTGATCCAAAAATAACGGGGAATATTGGTTACGAGTATTTTGGTAGAACAAGGAAGAATTATGTTATGTCAATCATTTCTTAATTTATACTGAGTGATTTTGGCCATCGTACCTACTGATTCTGTATTTCTGATACCGCTTGGGTCAGATACGAATCACAGGAAACTTCAACAACAGTTAACAAACTTAACATGTTACTGAGAAATTATCAGTTCTGAATTATTTATTTTAAGAGTTCAAAGTACAATGATGGCCTATATGTACTACGTCACTCTTTGGTCGTAGACACCATTCACACATATTTTTTGTCTATTGGATATCTCAATATTTTGAAATACGGCCTGTCCACTGCCATTTATGCTTTTTAGCAACGATATTGATGCCCTCCGTTACGGATTGCACTGATCAAAGACTCTTCTCCAAGTATCAAAGCTCATTTTCAATCTTATATCAGAGATATAGAAGGAAAACAAAAATTTGACAAAACTGATTTTACGGCCTGAGAGGAGATTTGAGAATTGATTTTTATATGTAATCATTTTTGCACTCGTCACCACTCGAATTCGAATTAATCGCCTATTACAAATAATACAAAATAAATAATTGTTAAACAAATTCACACGTATAGAAGACATACATCCAAAACTCCTACAGAAGATCATTATATAATGCCTCTTTAGCGTAATTCGTGAAGCTTTTAGGAGAAATCATATCTGTGGTGTTTATCATTATCATATCTGGTCGACATGCTAATAATAACACCACAGCCAAAATATCCTTCGCTATATGTGATCTGTAGAATTTTTGACAGCTCCCTGAAGTGAGCCATTGGTCGCAGACTTTACCAAACCCGTCAATGAATTGACGAGAGCGGGTTTCCTAGATTCTTCAATTCTTGATTCTGATTCTGCATTTCATGTATCATCAGTTTCACCATGCTCGTCATTTCTTGGAAATTCGAGTCCTGGGTTCTATCGGCTGTCCATGGTATTCACTTTTAATACGAATTTAATTTAGTGGTATGATAAAAAGAAATCCTGTCAAGAAAAAATCCACTCAGACAGCGTATTTTTGTTTGTATAAGTCATGGAATACTGCATAATGGGTTGGGGTGGAAATTAAGCGATAAATTTATGCAATTAAAAAGTCGTCTATCTTAATTCAAAGACACACTCTCGATGTCTGAGACGCAGAGCTGCAGCATGGTTAAATCGAGTGAATTAAACACTAGCTAGATGATGTTTGGCTCCAATTAAATGATAAACACCTGTGCGTCAATCTCCCCGCCCCATCATTTGGATTTGATGTAGCAACGTTTAAAATGCGTGTTAAATTACTTTCGGAACCGTTTACCGCGGATCCTTAATGAATGGTAGCAACCGGAGGTCCTGGGCAGGAACGCTAAGCAGTCCAGGATCCAGGCCTCGCGTGACGCGGCCTCTGCATGTAACTAATAAATGGTATTACGGCGGTAACACCGGCAATTTGAATATGGGAAATGCAAATAAGGCGAGGCTAATGCCGGTGCCGGCTTGTTCTACTTACCGGCGAACAGGCTTGCAGGGAAAACTGCATCACTAGCGTGCGTCAGACATTCGACGTTGGATTCGTTTCACACCTTGTGCTTTCACTCATTTTCATAAATATTACACTTGAAAAGAGAGTAACTTGTGAAAGTAACCTGGTGCATAGACTTAACGTGATCATTACACTGGTCATTAAATCTCTAAATTAGTAAACTCCGTTATCCCCAGATTACACTCGTTATGGAATAAACATGCGGAGATGGTCGACATTTTTGCTGATAATATAACTGTGTACCTGAATAAATTGAAACATTTTTTAACGTCTCAACTAAATGGTTCTTTTTCCTGTTTAAACTTATTTTTTTAATTTACTCAAATCTGTTATATGCACTTTATCCTCTTAATGTACTTGTAATCTTTATAACTACCTGTCTTTTGAGATTTTTAATCCCCTTCTTTTAACTCGTAGCGTCTGCTTGCTTGCTTGCTTATCTGAAGAAAAAACTTTGGATCGATTTTTAACCCTTTTCCTGTAATCCAATCGAGCTGAAACTTTGCAAGCAGACTCGTAGCGACATAAAAATGATCTAACAAATTTTAGTTGAAAAAAATTTGATAAATATAGTATAAATTTGGATTTTTCGAAATTTTAATGGTTTTTTCAAATTGGAATCGATAAAAATGAGTAATGGGCCCGACGCGTGTATAGGCACGAAACCTGATTCAATGAAAAAGGGAGTGTAATAAAAACTTGGTTTTATGGGTTATTTTTTTTATTGTATATTTTGTAGAAGTCCATATGGGAGTTAAATATATAAATTCTCAAATCTACTCGTAAACTTACAGCGAGAAAAACTTTCAAACTTACTGCTCCCCTTATCCTCAAATTTACAAATGTGTTAGATTTTTATCCATCTACCTGTAGTACCATATCTCGAAGGCATTCAGCATGTTTTTTTTCTTATTTTTCAATGATCGTTAATTTATCGTAGTTGATGACTGATCGAGGTATTTTAATGATTCTACACCAAGAACTTCAATCTTTGCCCAGCTTCATTGCCGATTGGCCAAATTCAGCTTCTGTCCTTGTGCATTATCAGTTTTTATCAAAATTGTCTCCCTTTCTTCTAGCACTGTGTCCAAAGTACGAAATAATTATTTTCCTGCACGTTGCTTATTATAAGCTTTGCATAAGTACGGAGTTTTTGAAGAGCACAGAATTCGTGCGTCTCACAGTTCATGTTATATGCTGCGTATAACGTCAATACCTTTTTTTTTTCTCAGAGTACATCTTTCCACCAATTATTTAACTAAACAGCAGAATTACCAAGACGAATAGGAATGAGCTGGGCTGCTTTTGGCAAACTCAAACATAGCTTCGAGAACAAAGAGATCCCAATTAGCCTAAAAAGAAAAGCCTTTGAATCATGCGTACTGCCAGTGATGACGTATGAATTGGAGACTATGGCCCTTACAAAAAAAAGTATAGAAAAGATCCATGGAGAGATCCATGCTTGTAGTAAGCCTAAGAGATAGAATTAGAAATTAGGCACAGAACTAGAGTAGTGGATATCATGGATCGTGTAGAGAAGCTAAAATGGCAATGGGCAGG
This sequence comes from Agrypnia vestita, assembly GCA_016648135.1. Lineage (NCBI taxonomy): Eukaryota > Metazoa > Arthropoda > Insecta > Trichoptera > Phryganeidae > Agrypnia > Agrypnia vestita. The sequence continues at coordinate 83,401 of JADDOH010010103.1, read as the reverse complement.
ATATGTTGCAAGCCAGGATGCTACAAGATGGCCTCCCAGAGTTCTGAAATAGAGACCTTGGGAGAATAAAAGAGGCATCGGAAGACCTCAAAAGAGATGGGTCGATGATATAGCCGCTGTGGGGAGAAAGAAATGGCTATAATTAGCAAACAACAAGGAAGGATGGAAAGAGAAGGAAGAGGCCTATCTCCAGCAGTGCAGAGAGGAAGGCTGACGATGAAGAAGAAGAAGATACATATTTCAACTGCATTCATAGATATATAGATTACCAATCAAACTAGTATCATAAATTTATGTCAGCTTCGACATGCAAATATTCCTTTGAAGGTCGCTTTCGCACCCCTATTTCTCGAATTGGAGTCACGGGGAGGTAAAATTACTGACCTCTTCATGATAATACTGGTAGAACTTGGCATTTGGCGTGAAGTTGTAAGAAAGTGGAATAAGAAGAAAGCCGCGTCGGGCCACCCACCCTCGTCCTCCAATTAGAAGGACACCTAGATTCGTGTTCAGCGATGTAAATGACAGCCTGATGTGTCGGGCGGGTGTTTTAGAGTCGCACAATAGAATTGTATACGGCGAATGTGGTTTTGCATAAATTATATCTCATTTTACATAATTATGTCCGTATATCCGTTATAATATTTTAAAAGATATGTAAGAGAACACGAACTTAAGTAGCCGTGCTAATGACTTCAGATGCGATATCACTTTCCGGGAATAGTTAAATGTTTTTGGATTTTACGCTCCGTGGTTCTAAGGTTGTTGTGGATGGTATCAGAGATACTGATAAGGTTCTACTAATTAAAAATATTATTGTCGGTAGTTGTTGCGTACAACTTAAATGCAAATAAAAATATTCAACGTTACAAATGTATTCGCACGAATTGTTAAGAATTCTTTGTTTTAATAAATTTCATAAATCCTATATAAAATTAAGTACAAATATTCTAAACAAAATTTTTGATTATGCGAAAAAATTAAAGTTTTTTTGCTAAAAAATAAAATGTCAAATTTAGAGCGCAAAAATTACTAACTAACTAACTAACCATCACGCCGTTTCACCACAAGGGTAGGTAGAGAGGATAAAATGCCATATTCTTCTATCTTTGCACACCTTTTGCTTCGGCTACATTCGTACATCTTCTCATACAAGTTCTACGGTTGTTGAGGCTTTTAACAGGGCCATCCTCAAATACTTGTAGTATCTCGCTCTCTATTCCTGTTGCCTTCAATACTCACCTCTCGCCTCGTATATTTTCTTAAACATCCTTTTCTCGTTCATACGTTCCACTTGACCAAACTATCTCAGCACCCCTTTCTTTACAATTTTTTAAATTGTGGGCGTGTATACTATTGATATTCAATTGTCTGTGTGGTAAGTGATTGTGTATTTTCCTTCTTCTTCCTAAGTCATGCCAGTATGACATATAACGCCATCAGTAGGTAACAACCTTCACAACTTTTGTCTCACAAGTCTCGAACACGGGACCGCCGTTGTGAACAACTCTTCCAGGTTTTTCCGGCTAAAAACTATGTCCGGAATAATTTGTTCCAGGATGTCACTTTGATGCATGCTATGGTCGAAATATTGAAATGATTTGGTTTTTAGAGAGACCTTGTTGTGGTTGGATATTTTGCAGGATTGAGAACGTTACATCATTTGGACAGCAACGTGAACGCGCCAGGCGCGCTTTCGATTCGGGGGAGTGATAAATTTAAGTCAGTCTATTACTTTATACATGTTAAGATATGTATTTTTTTTTATTTACACATTATTTTATTACATTTACATTTGTATTTTGTAATTTGTAATTTATATTTTATTTCGATTTATCTTTTTGCTTTATCTTACTTTACTGATAATTTTGTATTTCTGTTCCTAGTTATTTTATCAAATTTAAATTTATTATATATTTGTTCGTTTAAAAATTTATTGTTAAGTTTATCTACTAATTATTTTATCAAATTTAAATTTATTATATATTTGTTCATTAAAAAAAATTATTGTAATGTATACTTATTATTTTATCAAATATAAATTTATTATATATTTGTCTTTTAAAAAAATTATTGTAATGTTTACTAATTATTTTATCAAATTTAAATTTATTATATATTTGTTTGTTTTTTTTTAAATTTATTGTAATGTATACTAAATTATATTGTTCTCTTTTTGGTATGTAAATAGTCGACTGCCTTCAAACAGGTAATCCCTAGTTAGGCAGTTGAAGTATAACACAATTCAAAAAAATAAGATATGAATAAAAAACTATTATTATTATTATTACTTTATATTATTTTATTCATATTTTACTGCTTATACCTTTTACCACTTATGCTTGTTCTGATATTTTTATACCTTCTATATTCTATATTTGATATCTGATATCGTTCTATATACTTCTTTAATGGTATGTTATATTTTTATATCTTACATGTAGGTACTGCTTATACCTACTTGATATTGTTTTTTTTTTTAATACAAAAATACAAAAAATTTTCATGTTTTTTTTTTACTATTATCAACCATTGTTTTTTTCTCAAAAACTGTGTGACGAAAGATTTTTGACTCTAGATTCTTATGCAGCTTTTCAAATTATAATGAAATTAAAATAAAACAGGTTTATGAATGTTATCGAATTTATTAAATAACAAAACATAAATCATAATGATTTCTACCGATATAGAGGCAGGTGCTTATTTTAATAATGGTCTGAAAATTAACGCCTTTCACAGTACTTTCTTCGATGATGTGCGCAAATAGGTTAAGCATATTAATATAATTTTTGTGGTAAGTGGAGAAAATTTAAAATTATTTACAATTTTTCCCTCGCGATAAGCCGAGGCCCTGACTTAATTTGCTGGACTTGTTAATTTTACAAATGGCTTAAGCGATGTAGATAAACGCCAGCATTTTATCAAAGTGAAATTACGCGAGAAATTCAAAATTATCTTTGATTTTAGCGCCGGCTGATAACGATAAATATTATAAAAAAATTAGTAAAAATAAACTTAGTTTTCACCACTTTTGTATTGAAAAATATATCAACATGTTTCAGAGCCCATGACCCCTTCGTCAGGATACAATTGTATGCTAACAAATAAATTAAGAAATCGAAGTATAGACAATCAAAATATAGAAAAATTATATAAAGAAAATGAACATTATTAAAGTACCTACTTATTAACATGAAAATAAATTAAAAAGATAACTATTTGTAAAAAGAACCTGGTTATTTATTATATTCAATTTACTATTAATTTTATTTAAAATTATTTTCATGTTAAGTAGGTACTTTATTATTAATTTTCCATGTATAATTTTTTCTATATTTTAATTGTCTGGTACAATTTACCTGATTTCTTTTGGACGCATCATAATCGATAAATATATAAAATAATCGAATAGAATTAATCATGATATGTTATAGATGTCTCACAGATACGAAGTTATTCATGCTTATTTTTATTTATAAATTTCAACCACATATGACGTTAGCGTAAGTCAAAAGTAAAACGTAGCATTTGGTATAAATATGTAATATACATATGTGGGGTATAAAAGCAAAGGAAGCAATATTCAAAAAAATATTTTGATGCAATCACCGAGGATTACTAATTTAAAATGTACTGAATTCTAGATTTTGTGTATCTATCACTTCCAAAATCATGTTTCCCATAAATTTGTTGATCATGTTTCCCATATAATCTCGAATTTAATACATTGCAAATTAGTAATCCTCGATGACCGCATTAATTTTTTTTGGATATTGCTGCATTCGCTTTTATACCCCACATACATACATACAATTTCTAAAAACTTCAGAGATATGATGGTCGATCTTGGTGGAGTCGGTGAACGTTACATTGTGTAAAGCGATCACATAAGCTAGCCATATGACAAGCCTTTTATAAACACCCAAAGACTTCCGTACCTAATTTCACATTTAAAAAGCTTTGAGTCTGTGAGATATCTGTAATATATCTTATCGATCCTTCGTTGATCTTAACATGTCAACGTTTTATTCTGCTTTCGACACGGTATTGCAAGATAATACTTAACCACGACATCAACATACAAAACAACACATCAGACCCTGCAATGGATTCCGAAACGTCAGCCAGAAAGGTCTTAAAAACACGGCATAATACCCAAGAAAACTCAAACTAGTTTTACGGGTATAAATACCAACACAACGAAACAATAAACCTCGTATGCATGGTTTACACATTCTAATTTGTTTGTCTTTCTTAAATGGAAAGAGGTATACTTGTACCTATGACGTAGTTACACATAGTTGAAAAAAATATATATAGAAAAATACGTCATGCGTAGCCAGACGCCCCTTTGTACCCAAGTTGAATTCTATCACTCTGAATTAGAAGAAATATTATAATTTAAAATTTAATTTAAATTTAATTTACATTCAATTTGTTATTATATATTTGTTATCCTGATCAAGAAGCCATTGGCTTTGAAACATGTTCAAATTTTTTCAATAAAAAGTGGTGTAAACTAAGTTTATTTCTATAAATTATAATTATAATGTCACCACAAAATAATTTAATAAGAAGCAATATTCTTTGGGCCCAGGTTCAAATGCTCGGAAAGGCCAGAATTTAACTTTTATGTAGCCAAGAAATAAATCGCTTTATTTAGTGAGATCCTAAACATAATCTGTCTCCATGCGTTTACCTAGTTGTGCATCACGTCATAGTAGGAACATTTAATTATATATTTAAATCATTTTAATAATATGCCTAACTGAATATTTAATTGCGTTGCTCCCTTTTTTGATAGATTACAACTTTAACATCAGAAAAAAAACTAACATACTCAAATGCATAATAATGCAAATCACTTTCTACTTAGAGGTACATGTGTATCTTCAATACAGAGGATAGTATGTACGTGGGTGAGTATCATAATATTATACTAAACCATTTGGAACAACCCAACTTTAACTGCAGAAACTTTTTTCGCGGAACCATTGAATCATCCCCACGCGCCGCGGTGTTTCTGGGAGACTTATAAAAACGTCAAAGTACGCACTATTATGCAGAACTTGTGCAGTAAATATATTTGAAAGAGGTTAAACTGTCTCGGGGGTAGTGCGCGCGGCGGAAAAGGAAAAGTGTGTAATATTATTCAGTGCCGGGGAGGCCGTAAATCATCCCCTCACCGCGGAGCGTGAATCTGAAATACATTTGGTCTCATTGTACTCACGCATATTTACTTTATAATGTCTCCTGGATTTCTCGACATCTTTTCAACCCTTCGGTATAACTTTGTCTGTTATTTGACAGAACTGTTGTAAAAGAGTTGAATGTTTACCTTAACTGTTAAACAATTGTTAAATCCAGGCCCATTCCTGACCAATAGGTATAGGTCTTTTCATATAAGCTTGCAATTGAATTAGTGTGGATACAGTGCGTAACTCGCGCATTGTTTCGTTGTATTAAGCTTACGAATACACCCCTCTCGTACCCACACTAACTCAATTGTAAGCTTTAACGAAAAAATCTATACTTCATATAATGTCTTGATGTACATCAATCTTTATACTTTCCCATTTATCTGGAGTCTATAAGGGCATCTATTTCATCCTTGATGTTTGACCACCAAATTGTTTGAAGTCTTCTGCTAGTGATAAGTCTGAAGAATTTTTAGTGATAAGACTGAAGGAATGAATGAATCAAGTTGAGAAAAAATAAAATTTTCGTCACATACTCCTTTTCGTCTTTCTCTAGGAACTTCTTCTAAGAACTCAACTGTCACCTCTACCCTACAATATAACCTCGATTCGTTATACAATTACCATTTACGTAGCTTTCCAATCAAATGCTCGGTTTTGCGGCAACGAAAAGCAAAAAAACGACGATAACATTAGAAATACGCTACTTCTATATCAGATCAGCCTATTTTTGTAGAAACGCCATTGATAAATTGATTGAAAGAGGTCTTAAATTCTATGAAGTACTGAAAAATAATGGAGAATGCTTTTTTGTGAAAAATAATTGAAAATTTCGAAAACTGCGTAGAATTAGAGACAATCCTAGTGCAGTTTTGATGATATTCATTATGCAACCACACCATAATTTCCAGTTTTTTTTTGTAACTTTAAAACTCACTATCTAGTCCTATTACGGCAATGTGGAAGAATACTGTTTAAAGAAAAATGTTAAGCGCATTTTTGAGACACCCAAAAACCAGTGAACTCGAGGAAAATCCATGTTTGCCGATATTACACAAACTATTACGAAATTCAAATGAGACAATCTGTCTGGCACACAGGAAGAATGATGTGTGAACATCGGAATGGTGACGTGGTTCTATTTTTGGCTTCTATTCCCTTACAAAAATGGTGAGTGAGGTAAGAGAATAGAAGTAGCCAAGTACCTATAAATGCGCTGAATTACAACGTGGTAACCGTGGAGATCAGAGTGAGGTTCGAATTTAGTAAATGCAGAAGGATATACTTGTTAGCGATTTCTTTCTCACAGGCAGTACCTTGGGCCGATATATATATTAAAAATTTTAAATAAAAAAAAAGAATACAGCGAATGATTTTGTACGTTTATTATAAGTACAATAACAATAACGAGTTTTTACTATTACTGGTCGTGGCTTAGTGATTCAGAAATCAGGTCGCGGGTTCTCTCGGATATTTATTAATTTTTAACCCTAGAGGGCTACTGTTAGTCGTTTCGACTAACACGGCTAACATTTGTTGCTTTCTCTTTCGAGCTATTGAGTGTATCGCGTTTATTCTTCGTATCACCGGCAGGACGTTGGAAGAGACGGCTGTGTCACGCTGGTAAGTACCGCCTTTTATAAATAAGGTGTACTTGTTAGCCTAATAGACTAATAAAAAGCCACTGCGTAGAAAAATACTAAAAGCCTTCTAGGCTTAACAATTTATTTCTCTGTATCTTTCTTAAATTTATTTTAAACTCATAATAATTTAATAATAATTATTATTATTTTTTATTAAATTGATTTGGTAAATGTACAAACTTAAGAGTGGCTGTATTCAATATAATATAATTAATACACATTTATATTACACGCTTACCCACTTTTAAATGATAATTTATTCTCGTGTTTAAAAGTGGGGGGCATTGTCATATATATGTTCATATCTGTTGTTAATGTAATCATTAGTGTAAGACATTATTTTAAATAAGTAAGATATAGACAAAGAAACATTAGATTTAGTTATAAAAATTGAGGCATTAAATTGAGTAAGTAAGATATAAACAATACAAGAAGACATTAGATTAGTAAATAAGATATACACAAGGAAACGTTACATTAAATTATGAAAATTAAAAATTAAGAAGGTATTGTAATAACATTTAAAAGTACATATATATTGATTGTTTTTGGTAATATTTTTTTCATTGCATTATTGTGATTGTTTTTTGTAAAAGATTATTATTATTTTTTTAATCATTTATTAAAAATAAACCATTTTTATTGTTCGTCATAGCTTTGCGCAGCCTGTTTTGTAAGCATACAAATCTCCTTTTAACGAAACAGCTAATTGATATTGCTGCACAGTCGGCTATTCGAGGCTAGCCGGTATTAAATATGGAAATATGATAAAAATGTACACACCGATACAAAATGTTGGACACGCAATATAATATTAACCCTTCCCTTGCCGTGCTGTAACATGTGGGTCCACCAAGCCAAATAATAATTCTTATTTTTTATATGAGTTACTTTATTTATAAAATAATATTTTGGACAAAACAAACATTTTTAATTTTTTTTCTCAGAAAACATAATGTTGTGTTTGTGATAGGAATGTTTGTTCATTTATGTGTGCAAACGGTGAATAGCATCATTGAAATAATGAAATAGAAACAAAAGATATCTTGCATAAGCAAGCAATCAAAATAACAAACACAAATTAAAATAAACACATTTAAAAAAAACACAGTAAATTATATTAAAAAAAACTATGTGAATAAAAATATTATAATAATCTCTGCTAATGTACGGCGTTATCGGATGGGGGGTTCTTATGAAAAAATCTTAACTCAGTAAAAATATTATTAAAATATATTAAAAGGATTATTACTGATATAAAATGTACTATATGATGTAAGAAAACACCATATATGAGGAATAAAAGCAAAAGAAGTAATATGCAAAAAATTATAAAAAATAGTTTTACTAATTTAAAATGTTCTGAATTCAAATTTTGTGTCTATCCCTTGTGAAAAAATATAATATAAAAAATAAAAATACAAGGGGTCTGGACCGGTTAACTCGTATGAAAAGAACAAAAGACAGGGAAATATGGAAGCACCTTGCTGAGTCTACAGGCCCCTGACCTTACTAGGACAAGGGGTTAAAGATGATGATGATGATGATGTAAAAAAATAAAAAGTCAACAAACAAATGAGTAAAACAATCTGCAATATGTGTATACCTATTTATATATCTATAAAGTAGTTAAGCTGTCATGAAATACGTACGTCTACAAACTCACTGTACTTACTGCCTAGTACTGAGTAGTCTGTGTAGTCTAGGCAGGGATGAGTGTATATTACAAGACGCATTATGTATTTCAATTTATTTTATCTAATATTCTATCTATAGAAGTACTATCTCTCCTAATAACCTGAATATTGACAACCGGGCAATATCAGTGGTACACAATGGAGTTATGGTATCTACACTCTCATCCAACATGAACTTATTTCTTAGCTATCATTCATTTCATTAATGAGAGTGTGTTTCATCCAAGTGTCAATTTTTCATAGGACTGAAGAAGAGTAACGAAAGTAGACTTAATGCAGTAGAAATTATAGTATCTAGGCAAATATTTGACAATTCATTTATGATAAAATAAACTATTTGTATGTGTACAATAAGCAAATTTGTAATGAGTTATTATTTCATTAATTGGGGTGGGTCATGGATTTTATGAATGCTCTTTATTGTGGGAATATAATGAATGGATTATATTAATATAAATATGTTTTCACTCATAATCCTAGGTATTTATGGTAAACGTACGAAATTAAATTTTATAAAGCTTTTACAAAGCATTTAAACCAGTAAAAGTATTTTCTCTCATTTAGAATGCTTTAAAATAGCCAATTCTTATGATACCGTGGGTTGACATTTCGGCTGCGTTCGGCTGTATTTTTTCTCTACGTATGCCGAGGGTTAAACACACATTTTCCGGCCAGCGCAAACAAGTCCAGGATTGTTAGATTGCCAGTGTGATTTCGTCCGCTTCCCTCGGATAGCTTTCGTGATAAGCGATAAACCAAGTACAGCTTTATCGCATTACTCTCCTATTGTTGCCGTGTTCCTGCCGCGAAGGGGGCGCGGTATTATTCGCTCGAATTACATCAGAAGCGTAAAATGATCATTGATGCGATACACAAATTAACGGCTGGATGGGTATCCAAAACGTTGTTGGGAAAAACATTTGATAAAGGTTTACCTTGAGTTTGGTATTTCATCTAAACGACGATATAATAAAATTTTATAAAAAAGTAGGCCATTTGTAATAATATACGATAAAAAATCTGGGATAAACAGGGTAAAAATTATTTTGTTAGAACTCCAACATAAAAGCACAAATTAACTTATTAATTACTTAATTTCGAATTGCTTTTGAACGTGAAACTAAAATAACACTTAATTATTTTTATTTTTTATTTAATTATCTTCATCTTGATACATGACATATAAAATGGAGCCGCTCATCTCACTAGGAAGAACCTGTGCCGAGATGACCAGCTGAACAATATAGTGAGAACATAATAATAAAGATATAAAACAAAATACTACATAAGTATAAAATTAATTAATTAATTGAGGTTATAAATATAAAATGTGGATACTACAAATGGGGTAGTTTTTTCAACTAGGAAAATGTTGTGTGTATGTATGAAAAAAAAGGGTAAAAGTATTGGAAAATTAGAGATCGCATCCCAGAAAGCTGATAGACAATCTATATCGGAATATTTTTAGTAAGTTAAAATTTTTCAAGAACAATACACTGGATTTTATCACCAAGGGGACATTATTAATCAAGAGGTCTCATGGAGACGGAGCCATTTTTTATTATTATTTTTTATATGAGAAAGTAGGTATGGAAGTCTTTATGGGTGTTTAAGGGCTTAAGACCCATCCTGCGGTTGGCTTAAGTGTTTACTTTACACAAAGTAATGTTTACCAATTCCTTTGTAATACACACACCACATGAGTTTTTTAATTAGTACTATAGTTTCGAGAGAAGCAGTCCCTCTCATCGTCAGGTGTATTTTGTATTTAAGTTAGTTATTGTCTATACCTAATGATGAGAGGCACTATTCCTCTCGAAACTATAGTAGTAATTTAATAACTCATATGTGTGTATATTAAAAAGTAAAATTGTTGTAAAATGTTGCTCCACAAATCTATCATATTTACCAATCCCAATCATGATAAAATCTATATATATTTTTTTTATACAGAAATTGAGGCATTGGTGTACATTGCTTATGGATGCTAAGCATTCGTCTCTAATACCATATTTCAAGAATCTTCCTCTCACACTCCCAAGTTTCCTCCCTACAGAACCTTATGCGAAAAAAAAATCCATCGTTCTCAATTAATTATACAGGATCCCATATGAATGAAGTTATTCGCGACTTCCAAACCTTTACAAACTTGACTAATTTTGATTCAATTTATCTCAAGTCTATTTATTTATTAATTAACGCCCTGTAGGGCTTATACAATAGATAAAGAGAAAAAACAATAACATGTAAACATAATAACGACATAAAGAGAAAAGAAAATACTTAAAATATAAATACAAATATATAAAGATAAATATAATATAAATTAAAAAGCAAGTATGTATATAAAAAGCAGAAGCATAAGAAAAAAATAATGTAATAGAAATTTCGAAACAAAAAAAGTAATAATGTAGAGTGAAAACATATAGCACAAGCATTGAAAGTAATATTATAATAAAAAATATACACACAAATACAAATCAATTATTTAAGTCCAATTCGACAAATACTAGTAATCTTTTAAAACACCTTATATGTTTGAATAATATACGGTTATTGGCAAAGAGGTCCAGTTGTTCGAATCTGTTTGCTAGTCTAGGAAGCCTTGCAGTGGGGAATTAAACTATTGAGTAGTTCAACCTCTGTTTTGACCTCTCGTTATAGCAGGAGAGCCTTACAGCGCCGACAGAAATCCCACCCTCATGGATGCCATTTCGTGCAAATATAAGACGAGCAGAACAATACGCTCCAAAATTTAATATATTTTCTATCAAGCGCTCTCCGGTGATCTACTACTGTAACCTTCCGCGAAATTGCATTCTAATAATTCCCATACATTATCCCCAGCGCGTCACGCTTGTTTTATTATGCTCCGAGCAAGGAAACTTCCAATGTCGGATATTTCATTCCTCACGGAGATATGAATATATGGGACCCGTGTCTTCCCCACACAGAGAGTGGGTTTGATATTAGAAAGGGTTTTATTTATAGGTGATCTGGGTGCCAGCCATTTTATTTTTCAACTACGATGCTTTTATGTCAATGCTGTTTTATTCGCGGCCGATTCGTGTAGAATTATGTGTTCAATATCGAGGGAGAAAAACCAAATATATCGCATCAGTCTTAAAGTTATTGAAATCTTCTTCTTCTTCTTTAACCTTAATCTCTCCACTGCTGTATATGGGCCTCTTCCATACCCTTCCATCCTTTCTTGCTATTTGCTAATTGAAGCCATTTCGTTATATCTACGGTTATATCGTCGGCTCATCTCTTTTGAGGTCTTCCAACGCCTCTTTTATTCTCCCGAGGTCTCCACTTCATGCCCTGCCCATTGCTATTTTAGCTTCGCTACATATATATATGATATCTAACACTTTAATTCTGCGCTTAATTTTTCTTATTCTATCTCTTAGGCTTACTCCAATCATGCATCTCTCCATGGATCATTGCGTGCATTTGAGCTTTTCTACACTTTTCTTTGTAAGGGCCATTGTCTCCACTCCATACGTCATCACTGGCAGTATGCACGATTCAAAGGCTTTTCTTTTTAGACTAATATGGGATCTCTTGTTTGTTTTGTTTGAGTTTGCCAAAAGCAGCCCAGCTCATTCCTATTTGTCTTGGAATTGACAAATATGTATATTTATTGAAATAAATAAACGTATTTGGCAATTTATTGAAATCATATTCGACTATAATTAATTGGTGCAGTAGCTTCATACCGGTCAAATGTTTTTTGCATATAAATACATTAATACTAAAATAAAACACCGCCGAACTTTATTTTTGTCAAAACTCTCCCTTCAAGCATATGCTCACAGACATTTTTCTACCTAAGCCGTACGCACGTATTTTCGTATATGAAAAGTACTGAAAAATGGGCTGCTTTGAATCTAAATTTCAACAAAATATAAAGTTGTTTATAATATTACATAAATTAACATTTATATTATTATAATAATATTATTTTTTAGAAACAGATCTTAAGAAAGTTGTTTCCGATCCTGATAGATTAGTCCTAGTGTGAGATTAGAGTAGGGGAAGGTGGTGTCAATAGTAACAGGTGTCGATTGTAACAGTCGCCGTATATTTTTAAATAATGGTCATTTAATGGGACAAGCAGTACCGTCTATTAGACGGGATCAATAGCTATCAAAGAACGCCATTTTGCGTTAACATCAGTTTGAAAGTATCGGTATATTGTATATCATCGTATTTCGGCCTAGTGAAGTAAAAAAATCATTAAATAGTCATCTTTTTGTATTCGTCAAATTGTAAGTATTTTTTATTGTTTAATTGTGTGTTAGTATTCAGAATATTGTTTATTATCATGATGTGTATATATTTTAATAGTTTTTTAATAGTTTAAGACAAAAAATAACCTTAATGCAATGTGGCGAAAGGTGTCAATTGTAACAGTGTAAAGGGTGTCAATTGTAACATGTTACAATTGACACCTTCGAGATAATAATGTAATGTAATTGGAAGTTAATGTCATTTTGGGTTCCTGGTTGTTAAAAATGGTTAAACCTAGAGAATGAAAGACAAATAGGGGAAAAACATCCAAAGAAATCTTTGAGAAGGCACACTTTTATAAAAGATTTTATAAAAAAATGGAAACGTGTCAATAAGAAAAGCAGCCAAGCATATCGAAATATGACACGTATCTCCTCATAGATACATGGAACGCATCAAAAAAGATGGATCTGTCCCAGTATTAGGATATCTACCCCACAACAAGCTATTATCTAATCAGAAAAAGAATTAGCTGACTACTGTGAATTTTAATAAATTCTAATTTTTTCATTCCTCACTCTATCGACCAAAGATTTTACACACAAGCGTCATAGTGACCGCATTTCCACCGCATTCAGTCTACTTTCATTCCTCTTTTGTCAATTCCAGGCTTCACTTCCATACATCAGGGTTGGCACTAGAACGCTATTATGTACCGCTAGTCTTGCTTCCTTTGACAGATCCTTTTTGGCCATAATTGCATGAGGCTCATGCATACATGAGGCGAGTGTTGAAAGCAATAGAAATAGAGGGCGTCCGTGAAAGACCTGGCACGATCAGATACTACATATATTTGAGGATGGCCCTATTTAAAGCCGCAAACAACCGTAGAACTTGTTTGAGAAGATGTATGAATGTGGCCGAAGCAAAAGTGGTGTGTCAGGATAGAAGAGTATGGTGTTCAATCCTCTCTGCATACCCATGCGGGGAAACGGCGTGATGGTTAGTTAGTTTGTTAGTCAAAATAAATTATCAACAACTATTACTCCAATAACATCAACAACTCAACTCTGACATATCCCACTGGTTGGGATGAAGTTGGTATGGCTTTGAAAGATTAGCTGATTGCATTTATTAGAAGGAATCCTTCGTATTGAGTAACAAAGCTGCAAAAAATAAGCAAGGTAAAAGAAGAACAAAAACTTGTATAATAACCGAGAAAAAAGAAGAAACTGATGATGCTTTATATTTAATTTGTACCAAACCATATTCAACAAGCAAAGAGGGTTGGATCCAGTGTTCCTTCTGTAAATTATGGGCGCATGAGAATTGTGCCCAAACCAAACAATTAAATTATGTGTTTCAATTGTGAATATGATAATGATTGAGCAATTTGAACTACTTTGACGGTATTAAAATTATTTTAGGGAAGCATATTAAATTAGATTTTTTTCGAATTATTTTATAAATTTTGGTTTTTATAATTAGGTAATTTGTTTTGTTTTTATGTATCTTACAACTTTATAGTCATTTAGTACATAAAAATATACCCCATAAAAATAAGTAGATACATTATGTTTTGTGCGACTTATGTTACAATTGACACCACGAGTGTAACTATCGACACCACTGTGGTGTCAAATGTAACAGTTTTCTTCTTTTTAATTTTCAAATAAACAAATATTCTTAATACCTTCAATTTTTTTAACCATACACTTAGTTTCTAAATATATGGAAGTGCTTTGAAAAAAAAAATCAGGTAATTTAACCGGTTAATTATTTTGTTATAAACCAAAATGTCTATTTTGTTACTTTTGACACCACCTTCCACTACACAATAGAAACATTTAAATTTTCAAAGGAAGCAAACACTTGGTGGTGATACATTATAATTAAATAAATAATAATAACTTTGTTATACACCACATATATTATATAGAAACAGTTAATATAAATTACGATTTTAACACGACTAAAAATTACACTTTTCTACGATAAAGAAAATTAGAAATAATAATAGATCAAAACAAAATGAATGGTGTCGTAATCGACTAACACAATTAAGACTTTATCTGTTCCGTTTACCTGCAATCGTTCGGCACATTCTGTTAGCAGTATATCTTTATTATTTTTTTGTATACATACAAACTCATATAATATAAATAGCCGTATATTTGTGAGGAATGATTCTCGCAGTTTCTTCCCCAGTGCACAAATCACGGAACTGCATGTAAAAATATAGAACTGTATGTATTAATTAATGAACTAATAAAGTATTAATTTACGAAGTAGGGTAATTTAAAGAATAGCGTTTGAATCGATTTTAAGTGACTTTTTCATTGTATAATTCGCTAATTAATTTCCAGTGTTATCAATTGTTCTCCCGCAGTAACAGTATATTAAAAATGCAGTTTTATTAACAAACTTTCCTGGGGTACTTATGAAAAATACAAGAAAACAAACACAAGCGCCCCTAAAAACATTTTGATTTCAAAAAGGTATTGGAGGCGGATGGTATTTATCTCGGTACTGGTAAAGTAGAAATGTTAACGTATGATTATATAATAAATGCACTTTTATTGACAAAATTTAAAGGGGTATGTTATGAACAAACACAACAAAACTGTCGAACTTGAAAGTATTATTTGACGCAAAATCCTGATGTAAACAAATAAGACATTCGTATGTGTCTATATCTTAAATATAGACATGTTAACACGCAATTACCTACCCTGCGGTGTTGCTAATTGGACTGGATTGCCTACAAAATCCAACACCTTTTTTTAAACACCTTGTTTTCGAATCTTGCCAAAATAATGCAGAGCGCCAAAGTTTTAGCAACCATTAATTAAAGTTGTTCCCGGGTTTTAAACTCGCACTGTTTGCCCGATAATTGGACGCTGCTGCGCAGGAGATGTTCAAACTATCGCCGATAGATTAGTTTAAATAAAACCGCAAACAAGTTTAGAGCATCCATCGTGTCAGGGTCTCAAGAATTTGGTCTGGTAAAATAAAAAAATGCATATTGAAAGTAAAGTCAAAATGTACAAGACATGCGGGCGACCTATTATGACATACGCCGTAGAGACGCCTCAAGAATAAGGTCTGGAAAAACAAAAATATGCATATTGAAAGTAAGGTCAAAATATATAAGACATGCGTGCGACCTATTATGACATACGCCGTAGAGACGCCTCAAGAATAAGGTCTGGAAAAACAAAAATATGCATATTGAAAGTAAGGTCAAAATATATAAGACATGCGTGCGACCTATTATGACATACGCCGTAGAGACGCCTCAAGAATAAGGTCTGGAAAAACAAAAATATGCATATTGAAAGTAAGGTCAAAATATATAAGACATGCGTGCGACCTATTATGACATACGCCGTAGAGACGCCTCAAGAATAAGGTCTGGAAAAACAAAAATATGCATATTGAAAGTAAGGTCAAAATGTACAAGACATGCGGGCGACCTATTATGACATACGCCGTAGAGACGCGGGCTGACACTGTCCCCACCAAAGAAATCCTCAGAACATCTGAAATGACGGTGTTGAAATCCATTACTGGAAAAACTCTATGTGACCGCGTCCGAAATGTAGACATAAGGAAAGCTTGCAAAATAAAGGACATAACACGAAGGAGTAGATCCAGAAGGAGATTCTGGAGAGATCACGTAGCCTGAATGGACAGTGACAGACTCGTGCATACAGCAGCGAATGAAATCGCCTTTGGACGACGCCTACTGGGAAGATCACCGAAAAGATGAAGGGATAGCTGGACCTTGTCATACCAGCGTACTTTTCTGTATCACAGAAAACGGATCTACTAAAAGAAAAAGAAGAAGAAGAAGAAATCCGTGCAAGCGCTGGACCTACCCGGTATCAAATCAAATTAAAACCACACTTTCAGGATAAGTCATAATTTGTAAGCTGCTTTGTTTAAATATAGATTTCAATCCAATCTATCTATCTCTTTCATGTGCCACGCATACATCGACTAAGCTGCTTTGTTTAAATATAGATTTCAATCCAATCCATCTATCTCTTTCATGTTCCACGCATACATCGACTCTTTCAATTCGGTGTTACTTACTCAAAAACATATTAATATTTGGAATTCGATGAGAAATTCGCAATCATTGTATTTAGAGAATTAAAAATTGCTGGAACTGTCAGAAAAGGAATTAAAGTAGATTGAATGCTGGGGAAATGTTTTCGACAGAGTAAAGAATGAACAAATTAGGAAAGAATAAAGCATAGGGAATAGAATTAAAATGGTTCTTTTGTGGTTTGGTTATTTGGTTGAACGAATGAATGAAGAGAGCATGATAGAGGTAAGATGACAAGAAATGGAGGGCGTCGTGGAAGCACGACCAGGTAAAATGTGTACTGGAAAGTAGTCCTGTTAGGAACCGCAATAGTCGAAGGGCATGCAAGCAACCATGTCTGAATGTGGATGAAACGAGAGAGGTAGTTAATAATTAATAATAGTTCTTGGGTAAAGGCAACTTATAAGGCTGTAAACGGAAGTCTTTACCCAAATTACGCCAAGCTCTCGTTGTTGAAAAGCCTAATTCTTGCGAAGGAATCAATATTTATTTTTATTTTTTATACACTTTTTCATACAGCTGCAATAGTCACTTCACTTTTTGTATTTCGATGTCTTACGATTTAGTATGGTGAAGAGTAAAACCTTTTTCAAATTTTGAAACCGGTAGACGTAGAGGAATTATTTAAGTGGTTTATACAAAGTGATTTAATGAAAATTCAACTTAATGCTTAACCCGTGCAACGCCAGGTACGGACAGCTAGTCATATCTTGAAGAATCGAAGGGTACTGGAAATTTTAAATTTGTTCTCATTCTGTTTGTGGTCAAGTAACCGTTCGCCCGACCCTCCCCTGCATCGGTTTAGTTTGACGGGTTAGCGCCTTTGTTAACACGCAACTAATGATTCTTGGGCCGCTGTCTAGTTTGCAGTCTGATTGTATACGGCGGGCCTTGATGTGTTAATTCGCCATACCATATCGGATCGATAAATTACACCAGTGCCGTAGATGTTGATAGATTTTTTAGATAGGTAGGCACTGCCCCTTTCTGCGATCCGCGCTCAGACAGTGGACTGGTTGCGCTTTGAAGAGAATAATTTTCATAATAGGTTTGAGGTTATCTGGGGCATAACTGAATGTTAGTAAACTTAGTAAAAACTACTACCACTACCAGATTTACGGTATACCGGTTTCGAGACGTACCCGTCCCTTCGTCAGGACCAACACTACACTACTATATTCACAACACAATACACCCCAACCATAGTATTTTCAAACTATCACCACTATTGTTCACATGCGAAATAGAAACGAATACTAGCGAATGCGGCGACTTCTATGCGTTCTTATATATTAGGTCCTTACATATAAAATTGGCGTTTTGCCGTACTGGCAAATTTGATCTCAAATATCTTCTCTTTGGTTAGGAATTCCAAATCCAAATTTATACAGCTATTTACTCATGTATTTCTGTTTTGAAAATTATAATTCATTTGTTTTTTCCTCAATTGGTTTTTTCTTTGCGTCACTCAGTTTACAAAATGAAAAACTTGAAATATCGCGTTATTTACGAGTACGAGTTCCACCGTGGCACCAGTGCTGCAGAAACGGCTCGAAGGATTAATGATGTGTATGGCGACGGTGCCGCAAAAGAAAACACACCGCGTTTTTGGTTCCAACGTTTTCGTTCTGGAAATTTCGACCTGCAGAACAAGCCCCGTGGACGGCCGGAGACCAAAGTTGATAATGAAGAATTGAAGGCTATTGTGGAAGCGGATCCATCGCAAACCACATCCGAGTTAGCTGCAGGGCTGCGGTGTTAGTGATAAAACTGTTTTAATCCACTTGAAGCAAATTGGTAAGTGAAAAAGCTTGAAAGGTGGGTACCTCACGAATTGAGTGAAGCAAATCAACAAACGCGCGTTGACTGCTGCGTTGCATTACTCAACCGGCACAATAATGAAGGGATTTAAATCGAATCATTACCTGTGATGAAAAGTGGATCCTGTACGATAATCGAAAGCGCTCATCGCAAGGGCTGAACCCTGCCGAACCAGCCAAACCATGCCCCAAGCGAAAATTGACTCCAAAAAAGTTACTTGTGAGCGTTTGGTGGACTAGTGCTGGTGTCGTTCACTACAGCTTTCTTAAATCTGGCCAGACGATTACGGCAGATGTCTATTGTCAGCAACTGCAAACCATGATGGAAAAGCTAGCTGCTAAACAACCGAGGCTGGTTAATCGCTCTAGGCTACTGCTGCTTCGTGATAACGCTAGACCACACACTGCATAACAGACGGCTACCAAATTAGAGGAGCTTCAATTGGAATGTCTAAGCCATCCACCGTACTCTCCGGACCTTGCCCCAACAGATTACCATTTTTTTCGAAATTCGGATAACTTCTTGCAAAGGAAAAAATTCAACTCCGATGGGGCAGTCCAAACCGCCTTCAAAGATTTTATTGATTCCCATCCGAATGGTTTTTTTAGTAAAGGGATCGATAAACTACCTATGAGATGGCAAAAGTGCATAGATAGCAATGGTACATACTTTGATTAAATAAATATATTATAATAAAAAAAATCGTCTTTATGTTCCTCCCATACTAAACGCTAATTTCATATGTAAGGACCTAATATAAGCGACCAGCGAAACAGACTACGAGATTACCTACATGGCGTTTGATAGTGCAAAGTGCGATCACAGACGTGCGAATATTCTAGAAAAAGATTATAAAGTATTCCAGACGAGTGGAAGATTCTTGTGTGAAGAGAGTGAAATTAATCCGAATTACATAATACTGCTCCAGTTAAGTGACTTTCGTGATTAAATAAAACTATAATAGTTTAAAACCAAATTAATTAATCAAATCTAATCCGCGAAAAAATATTTGGCTACTACCGGGATTCGGACCATGAATCTCCTCCTTTCCGGGGCTGGCGCTTTCTCCAATTAAGCTATAGAAGCCTTGTATATTTCCGTGAATATATCGACCTTATATATAAGTCTCATTTTATTAACTGACTTACATTTATTGTCCATTTTTAGAGCAATCCACTTTTACTGATACGGGAGTTACAAATTACTTTGCAATACTATCGCTAGATGGACGCCAGAATTAACCGTTTACTTCATTTTTATTTTTGGACACATTTGATACATATAACACACATTCAAGAACACATTCTTATTTGTGAAGTTGAAATATTTTCAGAACAAAGTTCTGTGAAATTAAAAACCAAATTAATTAATCCATTTGAAATACTTTTCGTGGGTTAGAGTTTTCTGTGTGTCTTTCTAATTGATTAATTAATTTGGTTTTAAATTTCACAGAACTTTGTTCTGAAAAGATTGCAACTTCACAAATAAGAATGTGTTCTGATTAAACCTACTATAATAGTTTTGTTGTGTTTTTATTAAGTATTTATTCGACTAAAATCGAGACGTTACTGAAAGCAAATTCTGAGGCACGTGGTAAAAAAGCGTTTATCGTTACACTCCCTTCGTTTGCCCGTAAGTTTATAAACGCCAATTTTCGCGCAGTTTACTACAGACACGTGTTCCAACATTGGTTGTGGCGGGTTTTAGGCGCAATTATGCTGTCAGGTTGAAACACTAAGACCTGATAATTTACTAAGGACCCTAGACGTTTCTGAAGCTTCTTCATTTGCTTCAGACGCCCCAATTAAAAGGTAGAAATCTCAATGAATGGATATCAAATAAATTTGTTTCGCATTCACAAACATTTAACGGTTTACAACGATTAAAAAGGTATATCTAACTGTAAATATTTGTGGATGTGGATATTTTATACGAACCGTATTTTTTTACTTTTTTTCGAGAAACGATTTTCGACGTTTCGTGTTTTCGACGACAACAAAGTGCATATAATTTACGCCCTCGAAAGCAGTAATCAGTCTGCCCTCTGAATAAGTTATATTATTTATTTAATTAGCATTAACTTTGTGGAATGACCTTATAATTATATTTAAATATATCACTTGTCTAAGACCGCTAATATGTTTAGGAATATATACACCACTAGTTTTAACAACTGCAGATGTTGTCGAAACTATTCGTGTATTCCTAAACTCATTAATGGTCTTAGACAAGTGATATGTTTAAGTATAACGTTGAATAAGCATTCAACGAAACGTCGAGAATCGTTTCTCGGAAAAATATACGGTTCGTATAAAATATCCGCAACTATTTACAGTTAAATATGTCTAACGACCGTAATAACAACCTTAATTCTTTAATATTTTTTATTTATTTTTATTTATTTATTTAACGCCCTTATGGGCTTTTACAAATATACAGAATAATTTTTTTTTTAAATAACGTAAGACAGTTAAAATAATAATACAGTTAAAAGTTACAATAATAATAGTTAAAAGGTAATAATAATAATAATACAGAAAAACATGAGACAGATAAAATAATAATACCGTTAAAGGTACAAATAATAATAGTTAAAGGTAAAATAGTAATACAGAAAAAATTTATTGTCGAGATGTAAACAGTTGTATCAGCTTTGTCCGATACACAGACAACACAGTAATGATTAAAAAGGTAGTTAAAAAATATTATTTAATTAAAAACATACAAGTTAAGTTAAGTAAAATATATATATTTATATTCTGAATTGCTCAATTTCTGCACCCTAAAACTAATTATGTATGCTCACAGAAAGAGAGTTAATCTCTACCGATATTTAGGTTCGTATGAGGACATCAGTCTTATTATTATTTTATTATTTATTATTTATTTAATTTCTTTACTTTTACATTTGTTTGAGTTAAATTATACTATGCCTGTCTCACTAGAGAGCTCTGTGTTGAGACAGGCAAAGTTTACAATTATAACTTATGTGTAAGTACATTTATACAAAATAGGTTAAAACAAAAAGTACATTTTGAACAAATAAGTTTTAAAAATTATATTATTAGAACAGAGGCACTTTATCCAGCGGGTTGAGCTGCAAACCATAAAAAATTAATAAACATTATCTTAAGTGTACAAATTTAATAAAGGTAATTTTATTTACCCCATAATTAGGCGGGGCAGTTGATAAAGTGTCCGTGCCTAGTAATGAGAATTTTCTTTAAATTGCATTTAAAATCTATAAGGTTTTTATTACATTTTTTACGCTTCCAATGAGCTATTCCAACGTATACATTGTTCAGTATTCAAGAAAAACGTTTTAAAGATTTCCCGTAAGCATTTTAATTTATTTATTTTATTTAACTAAATATATTTTAGAAATATATTTAAATTCGCATGTCCATGTTCAAGATTTTCTTTGTTGTTTCCACAATATAAATACATATTTATTACATATTTATATACCATGATAGCAAATCAAAAAATATAATCATTTCGTAATTTTTTTTCATTTCATAATAATTTCGTTTTCTGTCCGTCTGTCCGTCTGTCCATCTGTCCGTCTGTCCGTCGGTTAAACGGTCGGTGACGGGGCTTAAACCCCGGGCTAGCAAACCCGTACCGGCCGGGCCGCGTAACGAGATGCGAACACGGAATCTTCTGTGTATAGTTTTCTGGGATATTCTGCCGTGTGTGTGTGACCTCTCTGGCCAACGTTTCGGATCCCATTGCAGGGTCCATCATCAGGGCTGATGTGATGAGTGAGTGTTGAAGTGTAGGTTAAGTATTACCTTGCAATACCGTACCGAAGTCAGGGTGTCTCCAAGTTTGTGTTATATATGTTAAATACTGGATTGCAGTACCGTGTCGAAAGCAAGGTGTGTGTCTTCTTGTAGTGTTTTTATATATCTACTAACGGATGTCGGACTGTGCGGATCGTCTATTTGATTTATCCTGCAGCGCCGGATACCACGATGTTCTTAACTTAAGACCGTCATCCCTATTAATGTTTACCGGGTGCTTGTATATTTCGATTGCTTCTTTGACCAGGCGCGTGTGGTGACTTTTGGGCTTTCCTAAGATTTTTGGCTCAAATGAAAAATGGTGGCCCGTATCTAGAAAGTGCTCAGCCAATGCCGATTTTTCCGGGTGACCGAGTTTGCATGCTCTTTTATGCTCATCAACCACCATTTTTGCTCACTCATGCCACCATTTTTCATTTGAGCCAAAAATCTTAGGAAAGCCCAAAAGTCACCACACGCGCCTGGTCAAAGAAGCAATCGAAATATACAAGCACCCGGTAAACATTAATAGGGATGACGGTCTTAAGTTAAGAACATCGTGGTATCCGGCGCTGCAGGATAAATCAAATAGACGATCCGCACAGTCCGACAGCCGTTAGTAGATATATAAAAACACTACAAGAAGACACACACCTTGCTTTCGACACGGTACTGCAATCCAGTATTTAACATATATAACACAAACTTGGAGACACCCTGACTTCGGTACGGTATTGCAAGGTAATACTTAACCTACACTTCAACACTCACTCATCACATCAGCCCTGATGATGGACCCTGCAATGGGATCCGAAACGTTGGCCAGAGAGGTCACACACACACGGCAGAATATCCCAGAAAACTATACACAGAAGATTCTGAACGGCCGTGAAAACCTAAGGACATTTTTAACGAACACGGAATACTTCGTGTTGCATCAATATTCTTACTATTTTCAAATTAAGCTAAACGCTTGTGCTATGAAAATAGCACTAAATTGCTGGTGTCCTGGAATGGGGATCGAACCACCGATCATTGGATCACTAGACAAAGTCATAACCACTTCACCAACAAGCTACTTCATTTATTAATTATTTCATTTTCGGTTAATTGAATACCAATACAAAAATATTTTAATGTTTACAAAATGCTTTTACAAAAACGATAGTTAAATTGAAAACCAAAAATATCGTCTTAAGAAATTAACAAGAATAAAGAAATAAATAAAGACAATTAATGAAATCCTTTAGCTATAGACCTATTACATAGTCATAACAAAATAATAACTAATAAATAACTACTACTAAATATGAATAAACTAATCATTGATTGGTGTGAAAAAGTAATAGAAGTATAAAATTAGTTTATGTTAAAATAACTAATTTTTTTTATAAATATGAAGGTTTATACATATAATATTAGCAATGATATTTTATACGTATGTTTTGAGAAAACAATTACTAGATTTTACACAAATTTTATTTATATATTAATTTAGGAAAATGATAGAAGTCTCACAGAGATGAAGCTATTTATATGGGAAGCGTGTTTGGAAGTCTTTATGGGTGGCCCAGGGCTTATAACTTGTATGAGCTGCAAGCTCCTCTATCCAATTGCATAGTGGTGTTTTTATTTCTCACTTTGTGGCAAAGTGGTGGTTTTGCTTCTCATCATACAACTTATCTTACGACGAATTTTAATTGTAAAATACAAATACCAAATTTTACAATTCAAATCACTACAAAAGTGTAGTCACACAGTCATCGGGGCTATATATTTTCGGTGGATGCTTTTGATGGTTTCATTGACACTTACGCACATTGAGAGTTTAAATTAGCGTTATCCTTGGAAATAATATTGCTTTACGACCCAGTCGATTATGTCAGGTAGAGCTAGAGTGGAGCTCCCGAGAAGATCCGATAAAAACGCAGCAGCCAGGCATAATCGGATTTCGTAGTATGTAAGAGAATTTCTAGCCCTATCTGTTCGCTTTTTCAGTAGCTCCTGGCTTAGCTCTTAAAAGATTGTGCTAAAATATACCTTCGGAAACGGTGGTGTAACACAGCGTTACCGGATTAAAAATCGGCATAGTTTTTAATATGTGATAAAATATACATATATACGATACAGATAAGACTTTTTAAAGGTCCCTTTATATAATTATGTAAGGTAAACATACATATTTGTATTATTTTAGTTAATTATCATAAAATCATGGCATATCGAATTTGCGTGCGCTTCCGCTGACGTATCATTAGTAACTGAATTCAACGACGCGGTCGCCAAGTCGCGTCAGTCGCCTGCACTCCGTATTTGTCTAACACGTGTTACGCGACTCTACCGTACTCTTTCGATATTGTTTTCGCTTTCACCGAAACCCAAGCAACCGCCATCTCTGTCCTACATGAAATGTTGGTGGTGACGGTGGTGGTAAAACATGGAAAAAATATATTGTTGTGCTCTTTCTTGCTCGATTTAACTGCGATGTGCAATTTTCTGCTCTCTTTTACACACTGGTCGAAAATACGAGAGCAATGATAAAATATTTTTTTATTAAAAATTCCGTACATTCGCAACATTAATTTAGTCATTTTAGTGTGAAAATGTCTATTCGATGATTATAAAAAATGTGACGTTTTAATTTTCGTAAATAAGGTAGATATTTCATATTTTCTATGATATGTAGACATACGTTACATCACAGACACACAGGAGTTAGTGCCGATTGATTCCACCAAGTATTTGTAATACCGAACCACCCGGTATTTGTAACACTCTGTACCTGCATGGAATATTTAGATCAGCAATATTTCAGATCAATAATAATGCCACAAAGCGTTATCGGCTAATTTCACCGAAGAATGTAGCGTTTACGACGACGGAAACTACCAATTTTTATGGCGCAATCGGCATTTTTACCTCGCAGAGATATCGGAATTATATAAAATGGCCGAAGGCCATTATATATCTGTGCGTAGGTAAACGTATTCCAGTGGCGTGCTAGTCGATCATTCGGGTCATGCCATGCCGTAGAACATTGTAAAGCCGGCTATCAAGATAACCGCTGTACTCCCGAAAACATTTCGAGGTATTCGTCTCGCATGTAAGGCTGTGTTCCAGGCTTTTCCCGACAGTCGTTTCTGGCGGCGTTATTAAACTTCGGCGAGAATTCGAGTCGGGAAATTCGTAAAAGTAAATTGTCGATTTTTGAAAAGTTCATTACGATTCTACCGCAAAACAAACGTTCTTCGGAACAATGAGGGGAATTCTTGGCATGCCCGCGTGGAAATCACGTGTCCGTAGGACCTGTGTCGCGTTGGAAATATTTAGAAATTCCGGTAATTTATAAGGGGGGCAAACTTGTGCAGTTTAATTGAAGATTTATGAAAAAATACGTCATAAAGCCGACATTCTGCTTTTTATGACGATTCTTATCAGTCGTTTGGTGAACTTAATGGGAACTGAAGAATTTTTCTTCACTCTTAATGAAGCCCCCGCTTGAATTTAACTAATTTCGGTTGTGTGAGTCTTTGTTGTACTGTACTCCAACATTATATATACAGCATTGTTTCTTTTTGGCATTCCTTAATTTTTTAAATATATACGTGCTAATGAACAAATTAAAAGTGAATGTAGACTTGTTGCGACCACAAAACTGTTGTACTAAAATTATATTTCAAATTAAAAAAAAATTGCGAACTTAATTATATTAATTTTTTGAAAATATGCCTATTCTGTTATTACTTCCTTTCTTTTAACTCGTGGCGTCTGCTTGCTTGCCGGATCGAAAAAACTTTGGATCAATTTTTGACCCTTTTTCCGTGATCCAATCGAGCTGATACTTGGCAAGTAGATTCATGGCGACGATCAAGAAGATTTATCAAATTTTCGTTAGAAAAAAATAATAATTACAGTATAATTTCGGATTTTTAGACATTGTAATGGTTTTTTCTAATTGGAATCGTTACAAAAGTTTGATTACTAGCAACACCGGCCCGATAACGTCGCGGAATATTTTCTAAATTTGAATTACTCCGTCGGTATACATAATAGGTACTTCACTACGAATGTCGAAAATCTAAATTGACTGACAAATGTTTTTAGAATTTAATCTTCAAAGCATGAAGTGTCTTATCAAAGCTCAAAACATCTGACATTTTAGAAATATATTAAATTACTGTAAGTTTAGTGTTATGTTATATGTTTAAATTCGCCTTTAATTGTTGTTATATTTTACAAAGAAAGGGAGTATAATAAAAACTTGGTTTTTATGGGTTACTTTTTTAAAGAGAATCTCTTGTACACTGCTCCTTATTACGGATATTATTATTAACAGGGATATTCACGCTTTTGAGTCTGCCATTAACTAATCTAATTTTTCTCTGACATGTTCTTGCAGCCGAAGTAGAAGCTTGACTCAAGAGTCTATCATTCAAGTTGTCCGGGATACAGAACTTTGGAAGGTATCTACGGAACTCTCGAAGAACATTTTATGTTGTATCAACCAACACAATTTGATTTATGCTTTTTTATGGAAACTGAGCTGATGAAGATCAGAGAATGATTGAGCAGGGACACCTCCTGGGCATGTGTTAGTAGCTGGGCGCCTTAGGGCTGCAAAAATAAAATAAAAATTGGGGACGGAATATAAAAATTACAATTAGAATAAAAAATAAATATTAGAATTACAGTGTGAAAGTTCGTTACGACAGGCATTGAAATTTACCGGTTTTGTGACAGGGTCATAAACAAATATTATTTTTAAAGACAACACGATATAAACAAACTCTTAACATACGCAGTTGTCAATGACGCTGCTGGATTAGTCCACCAATTCCTTTTCTAACTAACTAACTAACTAACCATCACGCCGTTTCCCCGCAGGGGTAGGCAGAGAGGATTGAACGCCAAACTCTTCTAACCTGGCACGCCACTTTTGCTTCGGCCACATTCATACATCTTCTCATACAAGTTATACGGTTGTTGCGGCTTTAAACGGGGCCATCCTCAAACACTTGTTGTATCTGATCGTGCCAGGTCTTTCGCGGACGCCCTCTATTTCTGTTGCCTTCAACACTCGCCTCATATATTTTCTTAACCAACCTTTCCACATGACCAAACCATCTCAGCACTCCTTTCTTTATTCTATCTACCACACTTCAGCCAGCATTGCACTCACGTCTAATTTGTTCATTCCTTACTCTATCGACCAAAGATTTTCCACACAAGCGTCTTAGTGACCGCATTCAGTCTACTTTCATTCGTCTTTTGCCAATTCCAGGCTTCACTTCCATACATTAGGGTTGGCACTAGAACGCCATTATGTACCGCTAGTCTTGCTTCCTTTGACAGATTCTTATTGGCCAATTTTTTTTTCTGATTTACATTATGCTGCAAAAAATTTGTATCATAAAAAATATTAGAGGAACGATATAATTAAAAAAAATTCGCTTGGAATGGAAAAATGGAAGAAATGGAAGAATCTTTTGTGAATATGGGAGTCAAGTCGTACAATTTTATTCAAACACAATATTTTCGTATTATACAAATCATTAATGGAAGACGTTTCCAAAAATAATAAAGTGACAATGTATGTAAAGCTGCTCGGATATTTGTTTAGGATCTTGAGTTTCAAAGTGTGTACATAGATATCTGGTGTACCGATGCATGTTCAAAATTGATGTCGGTCTTGGACCTCAATCGCCGAGGGTTTTCAAAAGCGCAAAAGGTAACTTTTAACGAGCGCGCGACGCGCAGCCACGTCGCAAAAGGTGGCCGACTGTTTGCGACGTCTCCACCCTCGCAGGCGGCCGGCGACGGAAATTTTTTGCGCGGGGCGGGGTCTGGAGGCGGTCTGGTCGCGGCGGGAGCGGGTCCCTTGGGATTGTTGACAAAGTCCATTATCCACATGGAATATGTATGTTTGGACACAAATACACCGTAAGGACTTGTCCGTTGACGTCACAAAGGAGCCGAGCGACCCGGACACGGCACCTTCTTGAGGATTTTCTCAAACAAACCGCGAGATTCAGATACAATACAGGGCTGTTTGGAAAACATTAATAGCCTCGCAGGACTGTATTCCTGCCTTGATTGTGAACCTAACCTAACCTAACCTAATTTCGATAGTTGCATTTTTTTTCAATATTTCCGACTTATATTTTGTAAAACGTTGGACTATCATTACAGTAATTTATATCAAATATGAAAAGTTAACTAATTAACTAATTAACTTACCATCACGCTGTTTCCCCATGTGGGTATGCAGAGAGGATAAAGCACCATATTCTGTCCTGACATACAACTTTCGCTTCGTCTACATTCATACATCTTCGCATGCAAACTCGACGGTTGTTCAGGCTTCTAACAGGACCATCTTCCAGTATCTGGTTAATCTGGTCAAGCCACGTCTTCCGTGGTCGCCCTCTCTTTCTAACACTTGCATCATATATCTTTCTTACCATTCTTTCCTCATTCATTCGCTCAACATGCCCAAACCACCTGAGCGACCCTATTTTTATTCTATGTATTATGCTACGATCAGCTTTACATTCATTCCTAATATCTTCATTCGTTACTCTATCATACATGGATTTGCCACACATACGTCTAAGGGACCTCATCTCCACTGCATTCAATCTACTTTCGTTCCGCTTCTTAAATGATTATTTATTAATGAAAAATTCATTCCCTTTAATACAAGTCAAAGTTTTTATATTTTATTTAACTTGTATTGAAACGAATGAATTTTTCGTAATCGATGTAAGTAACTGTAATGATAGTCCAGTGTTTTACAAAAAATAAGACAGAAATATTGAAAAAAAACGCAAACTTTGATGTCGCATATCTACATAACTATTGACATCAGGTCGTGATAGTTTGAACGTTTTCGACTGGTAATCAAGGCAGGAATATAGTCCTGCGAGGTTATTAGTGTTTTCCAAATAACCCTGTATATTTTTTTCTTTTATTGTCTCCGATTTCCAAATCATTTATTTTCGAATGTACAATCTAGTCATAGGCGTTAAATGTGGGCGTTTCAATAAACTTCTTATCTTCTATATAATAATAGGTAATAATAATAATAATTGGATCATTTATATTTCGCCGATTTCGTGAGTACTCACCTCAAGGGCGCTTCACACAAGACATAACTGGCTAAAAAACATATAATTTACTATTACTTATTCACTAGATGACATGTATAAAATGGAATTAGCGTTTAAAACTATAATAGTTGGGAGTGCCATGAAGAATCAGGCATTTTCGCGGAGTGCATGCTAGGAGTGGAAAATTAATGTATATTATAGATATCTCACAGAGACGAAACAGAACAGAACGAATCAGAACAGTTACATCACAATCTAATGTTTTCCACTCCTGAATATTTTGAGTTTGTTCAAATCTTTCAGAACAGTGCTGGATTTATGTCACAGAGACATTATTAATCAATAAATATATATTATAGATATCTCACAGAGACGAAACTGTATTTCTTATGGGAAAGATGGTATATAAGTCATTTGGGTGTACATAGGACTTATGACCTATCTTATGGTTGGCTTAAGTGATCACTTTACACAATGTAACATTTGCCATTTCCACCCATGATAAAATATACCATGATTACTAATTTTTTGAAAGTTGTATATATGTCGCTAATTATTTTAATATCGTTAATGTCGCTAATGAGAAAATCTGTGGGGATTTAGGGGAATGAAAATGGCTTTGTACAGGCCGCATGGAAAGGTGGTTACAACTCATATGTGAAAGCTTGCCACACAATTTGAACATATATACAACTTTCAAAAAATTAGTAAGCATGGTATATTCGATCATGGGTGGAAATGGCGAATGTTACATTGTGTAAAGTGATCACTTAAGCCAACCATAAGATAGATCATAAGTACTATGTTCACCCAAATGACTTATATACCATCTTTCCCATAAGAAATACAGTTTCGTCTCCGTGAGATGTCTATAATATACATTAATTGATTAATAATGTCTCTGTGACATAAATCCAGCACTGTTCTGAAAGATTTGAACAAACTCAAAATATTCAGGAGTGAAAACATTAGATTGTGATGTAACTGTCTGATTCTATAAGTTTTTATATGATTGTCTAAACAAGTGCGTCTTTATATATTTTTTGAACTGTGTTAAGCTGTCTGAATAGGTGATCTCACTCAAATGGACGAGGATTTCCTCGGCCCAAAGTTGTGACTAGAATGATCTCTTTCAATTTTAAGGCATCATTTATCTACTATGAATCTATACACTACCTTAGACCGTATAAAGACTAAAAAAGACTGCGTTTTACTTGCCGTCGAAAAAAACTTTGGATCGATTTTTGACCCTTTTCCCGTGATCCAATCGAGCTGAAACTTGGCAAGTAGACTCGTGGCGACGATCAAGAAGATCTATCAAATTTTCGTTAAAAAAAATTAAAAATTATAGTATAATTTCGGATTTTTAGAAATTTTATTGTTTTTTTCAAATTGGAATCATTAGAAAAGTTTGATTAGCAACGGCGGCCCGATAAAGTCGCGGAATATTTTCTAAATTTGAATTACTCCTCGGTATACATAATAGGTACTTCACTACGAATGTCGAAAATCTAAATTGACTGACAAATGTTTTTCGAATTTAATCTTCAAAGCATGAAGTGTCTTATCAAAGCTCAAAACATGTGACATTTTAGAAATATATTAAATTACTGTAAGTTAAGTGTTATGTTATATGTTTTAATTCGTCTTTAATTGTTGTTATATTTTACAAAGAAAGGGAGTATAATAAATACTTGGTTTTTATGGGTTAGTTTTTTTTTTTAAGTAAAACGAATAAATGAGGAGAGAATGATAAAAAATACACATATTAGTTATCAGGTATACAGGATAGTTCTATTTTAATCGCCAATAATACAATCGACGAGCTTGCATGGGAAAAATTAATGTGGACGAGGAAGTATGTAAATTTGTCTATCAATAAATTAACCATAATCTCTGGTTGGACCCGCGAGAAAAAATCGTAGTGGTATTTTACGTGGGTAAGAATATACGATGCCTTTATATAACAGCGTGGCATAGATGCCGATCATATGCTAATTAAGAATTTTAGTATCCTCTTACCGCTTACTAATTAACTGTGTATACAGGAACATTTAACCAGGTTAGCGCTTACTTGCTATCTATTTAACCCGGCGCTAATGACGTGAAAATAATTACGTGGACGGTGACACCGGGTCAAAATGACCCGGATTTTGTCAGTCAATTTTCTCTTACTTAAAGTCAACTGCTTGATTTTAATAAATATTTACTAAAAAATAGTTATTTGCGTACGTGATTAAATTATACAAATGCCAATATATTTTATAACTTAAAGTTTTATTAACTTTCTCTATAACACATGCAAAATCAACTTGAAAAGCACATCTTGCATATTTTTCTTAAATTATGCTAAATATTAATAGATATTTACAATTGTATATACTTAAAAAGAGATCCAACGAACTTCTTATCATAATAATAATAAGAAATCAGTCTTCAGCGTCCATATTTAGAGACGTGGAACTACTGCATATTTCGCAATAAGGGATGAAATTTTGTAGGGTCAAAAGATCGAGATTTTTTGGCGAATCTGATTCCATATTATAGCTTGTATCTTATTCAGTCTCGCTACTTTGGCTATGTTCGAATAAATATTCGCCAAGTTCGATGTCCAAAGTTGTATTTGTCTCTTTTCCTTCAGAGTCCGACTCTTCTAAAATGGACAAAATTCTCTCCGAATTGTCTATCAGTGCCATCTTCACCAAAAACCAAAAATAAACAAGATAAATGACTTTATATTAAATTTACATTAAATTAAATCACCAAAAGAATAAAAATAACAAGATGATTAAAAAAAACAAATGAAAGTATGTCACAAAAATATTACTATTATTATCAGCGATGATGCTGGGTCATATTAACCCGTTCTGGCTTGACGCAGGTATATCTCGTTGCGCAGGCGGCGTCACACCGAGTACAACACTACCGAGTACATTCGGGTAGAGGGAAGCTGCATCTCCAGCTATTGTTTGGTGGTAGGCGTAAAAAAAATATGAAATATGTTTGAAATTACCTCGGGTCAAAATGACCCAAAGTCATCGGCGCCGGGTTAAGTGCTACTTAGGAACGTACTTACTAAGAAGTGTCAAGTCATTGGATAGGGATTTTATAAATAGAAACTCGTACTCTATATTACGATTATATCATAGATAGAAATATATGATTGTGTATAATGAAAAGTGTTCAATCATAGAATTCTTCCAGTGTTCCATTACCATTGTTGCATACCATTGTTGAAGCCTTTGGCAGTGCCATCCTCAAATATTTGGGTTACCTTATTATGCCTCGTATTTCGCGGATGCCTTCTGTTCCTCTAGCCTTCAACACTAATATTTTATGTAACTAACTAACTAACTAACTAACCATCACGCCGTTTCCCCGCAGGGGTATGCAGAGAGGATTGAACGCCACACTCTTCTATCCTGGCACACCACTTTTACTTCGACCACACTCATACATCTTCTCATACAAGTTCTACGGTTGTTGCGGCTTTTAACGGGTCCATCCTCAAACACTTGCTGTATCTGATCGTGCCATGCTTTCGCGGACGCCCTCTATTTCTGTTACCTTCAACACTCGTCTCATATATTTTCTTAACCATCCTTTTCTCGTTCATACGTTCCACATGACCAAACCGTCTCAGCACTCCTTTCTTTATTAAATGTAATATATGGCAAAATGAAGAACTGAAGATGTGATGTGTACCTAATAGTTAAATATGTTAAAATAAAATGTGTAGTAGGTAATGATATGAACAATTTTGAAAATTTGTTTTCCGAATATACAAAAGTTCAATTTATGAAATCATTTATTTGTGACCTATTATGACATGCACTGCAGAGACGCGGGCTGACACTGTCCGAACAACTGAAATGAAGGTGCTGAGATCCATTACTGGAAAAACTCTACGTGACCGTGTCCGAAATGAAGACATAAGGAAAACTTGCAAAACAGAGGACATAGCACGGTGGAGTAGATCCAGAAGGAGATTTTGACGGGATCACGTAGCCAAAATGGACAGTGACAGACTGGTGCATACAGCAGCAAATGAAGTCCCCTCTGGACTACGCCTACCGGGAAGACCACCGAAAAGATGAAAGGATAGCTGGACCTCGTCATCCCAGGAGACGTAGTTTTCTGTAGCACAGATCAACAGATCCACTAAAAGAAAAATAAGAAAAAGAAGAATGTTTATTTGTAACATTTTAATTATATAATTGAAATTATGCATATTTAATCCAATTTCTTTTTAAATTGTCGGGCCACCCTAGTTCGGCTTTTTTTATTTTATTATTTTTTTCTACGGTTTACATCTACAACAATAAATTAAAAATCTTATACATATCTAGACAAGAGTGTACATTATATATGTAAATATATATCTGCATGCACGATAGTTTACAAATGTATACATATACATACAAACATACATATGAAATTTATAAAACAATATCTTTTATAATTATTGTTGTATTGTTTTCTTATGCTGGAATAATGCGTATGTAAAATGTGCCTTAAATAGACGCAAGGGTGGCATTCTTCTTCAATTCCAATCCCCTCTCATAAAAACGGGGTTTTGTTCATCTCTTTACAAATTATGCTTTATACGACATCCGTATACTCTTTAATCCAAGTGAGGCGACCAGCTTTTGCGCAGAAACATTGAGCTTATTCACGTCAAGCACATCGTCCACTTCTCGTGAAATACTAAAAAATATAATGCATGTGTTGAACGAATAAGCTTGGTACGAGACATGCTGAATCGAGTACCTACCTACACTAGCTTAGCGCATTTAGTTGTAAAAATAAGAATTTTAAAAATTACGGGTTGTCGATCGCTTGACGATGACAGTTATGATGTTTTGATGTTTAATGACAAGGTATGTTTAATGACTAAATGAGAGGTTTGGAACCAACTGAATTAGTTTACTAATTAAATATTATATATTTTTCTTTCCTTTTTACTTTTACATAAATTTATTCTGCTTGTCTATCGAAAATTTTTTGGATCGATCTTTAACTCTGTTCCCGTGATCCAATCGAGCTGAAACTTTGCAGGCAGACTCGTGGCGACGATAAAAAATTTTTGTTCAAATTTTTTTAATTAGAGTATAATTTTGCGTTTTTCGAAATTTTAACGGTTTTTTCAAATTGGAAACCATACAAATGAGTAAGGAGCCCGACACGTGGAGAAGGCGCGAAACCTGTTTCAACTAGTCTGACTCGAGCCATGGGTCCGATCAGACGATTTCGCCGACGCCGTGCCCCCTATACCAATTATTATGTTTTCAATATTCTGTACCTAAGATTTAAGGATAATAATACACATGGAATAGATTTTCCGCATGAACTTAAAGCAAGAAGAATATGTTTATAGAATATCAAATTGGAAACAATACAAATGAGAAAGGGAGTGTAATAAAAACTTGGTTTTTGTGTGCTAGTTTTTTTAACCTTATATTACTATGATTTCCTCGATGGACAGATAGAGTAATGCCATATTTCAATTGATTGTAAAATTCACATCGAGAGTGAAATTTTAGGGTGCAACGAAATGCGCGCGCATCATGTAACGGAATAATTTCACACCACGAGGTCATGACTTACCAATAAAAATGTAAGAGGTTTTCGGAGAGATATTTAACAAATATCCATTCTTATAAATGATGACATAAGGTTGTTTGAAAATGGTGTTATGAAAATTACATATGTTCCGGGCGCTGTTATTTTTGCAATTTTTTTTATTAGAATACCTATGTCTTTTTCATAATATAATTATGATCAAATTCATAATGTGTTATTATCGTAATTGAGCTAACCATTTCATTGTTTTTTTTATACAAGCAAAATGCAATTCTGTACGAGGGTAGGTACTATATTAGATATGTTTACATTTAAAAAATATTATCCGTTGATGGAGAACTGTCATTAATCGAAATTCTAACTTGTGTTGTATACCTTTGGTTGGAACATGGATGGACAGAATGCGCATGTTCCATCGTAATATACCTATACGACATAGCACGCGGAGTTTTATATCGAATAGGCATAACTATAACTTTTTTATGTTTTACAATTTTACATTCAAACGAATTTTTCATTTCTTCAGGGACTCTCCACTAGACGATAGTTTGTCTAGACTCTAAATAGAGATAATATAGGCGATAAAGATAATACATACATACACAATATAGACTATACCTAGACCCTGTAGACGGTAAATTATCTAATAGTTAGTGACTAAGCTTTATATAGGAGAGTATTATTATAAATTTTTTTAGTAGGTACATAGGTATAATGTATTCGCAAAAAGTAACAAACAGTAATACCTAATCTCAATTTAGCCTAAGTAAATATTGCATTGTGTCTATGACAACAGTTCCGAGACATAGTGATGATTACTTAGGGGTGACGTCATTCGCTCTGACCGGTGTTTCAGTTAAAATGGCCAAATGTAGAATTATATATTTTTGTTTTATTGGAAATCTTATTAATCTCAATGTGTAGGCACCTATATTAAAACTGGATCATTTTTTAGAATCCTTTCAACATATTTTATTCTCTAAAATCACTCATTCTTTAATTTTTTAATACTATCCTCATGCCTATTGTGGTAGGAATAAATCACGAGAGTTTTTTTACCAAAAACATGTATTTACAACACATTTGCTTAACCTAACCTAACCTAACCTAACTCACGCTTGAGTGTTCTGACTGCACGCGCCTGCATGGTAATGTTGTATAGAGAACATTTTAGAAAAACACACACACTTAAGAAAAAAATATAATACCTAATTGTATCACTAAAAAAATAATTAGGTTTAATAATTTGATTAAATTTGTATTATTATTTATCTCAGGCTCTGGGCCAGGTAGGTGTAATTTATTTATTTAAAATAAAATACACAATATGTAGGTAGGTAGGCACCTATATATATCTACTATTTTATACATTCGAGGTGTTTTTCTATATAAAAGAAACAAATAAATATTATTGAAGGATTTGGTGTAGGTACATATTTATATTATCACAATTAGGTACATTTTTTTTACACTTGGCTTATAACGCCTCACTACGAGAAACCTGTTCTGGAAATATATTTGATTTAGTTATTATAAGTACAGAGAAAAATATAATTTACTATACTAATTCACCTGTAGAAATGTTTGGGAATAATTTCAGTAGGTACGGTGGACTGATCATTATTATATATCATTACACTGATATTTAATCAGTGTAATGATTTTGATACTGTCTTGAGACAATTAAATAATCTCTATTACCTATGTCAACCTGTACATACTATATAAGTCGTGCGATTAATTAAGAAAGTTGTGCGATTAATGCAAACGCAATATTCGATGGTTTAAAGGAAAGATTACTAAAAACCAAGTTGATACAGCCGTCCCTTGGTCGTTCTTTTTTTAATGCACGTTTATTTTTACGTAAAATAAAATATAATATTATACGAATTGAAAGTAAAGAAATTCGTTCTTTTACGTAGAGTAATCCTAGGACAGAACTACAACGCGATCCTGGGCTGCTCGCCACCCGATAGCGCCCCCAGCGTCTTGTTTCACAAGTGCGCCAACAGATGGCAACACGGTCTCAAATAATTGATTCTCCTCTCGCGTCCCAGCGCCATCCCGCCGCTAGAACGAGCAAAAGAGAGCCACCGCATCAAAAAACACCTACGCTAATGCGCGCGTATCGTCGAAATAACAACATTTTTTTCTAAAAGCTTCCATTTCGCAGTAAAGCGCGTCAACTCGGCAAAATCGCCGAGTTTTTGCGCCGCTCTGCACTTTACCGGTCCGAATGTTCCGTAGCTTTTGCGTTGCGGGCTCGTTTTGAGTGCCGCGGTTGTGTGTCGCGCGGGCGGCGCTCTCGGGGGAGGGGTCTTAGAGCGGGTCGGGTATAAAAATCCTCCCTCCGCCGAGTGGAGGGGGCGGGGAAACGCCCACCCCGCGCATGCGCTCCGCCCCCCGCCGCGACTACACTCCGCCGCGGAGCTCCGCTAAGGCCGCATCACGAATGCTCCGATGTCCCATTCACCTCCTTACGTTTGATTCGATCCTGTTCCCGCCGGACAATTTTAAACGCATTGTTCCACAAACAGAACCAAAACTAATTATTAAATTTATAGGCTTTTATAAAAAGATTCAAAATATATCAGCCGACTAAATTAGAAGCTCCGTAGGTATCTAAAACAATTTAATTACGTACTCACACAGATTATGTTTAGTGAACGAGCATTTGCGGTGGCAATCCGTAATATGGAACAGTGCGTTAGAAACATTATTTCAAAAAATCAAATATGTAAGCAAACATTTTCAATTTTAGTAACAGGATTAAAACAGTTGTTGCGTGAAGTACCCTTGAGGGGATATATATATATATATATATATATACGAAAATGCTGTTACATACATCATACATTATTATTATTATTGTTACAAAACGTTACTTAATTTAAGTTTTTGAGTTGTTATGATTATTTGATTCTTATATTTTTCGTGCAGCCTAACTATTTAGACCAATACTTGTCCCATATTTATGTTTATTATTACCTATTTGATATTGTTAAACAATTTAATTTATTTTGCCATTAATAATTGAGTTTTCGAGTAGGTACCTATAATGCCTATATTTT
Source organism: Agrypnia vestita (assembly GCA_016648135.1). Lineage (NCBI taxonomy): Eukaryota > Metazoa > Arthropoda > Insecta > Trichoptera > Phryganeidae > Agrypnia > Agrypnia vestita. Next base: position 45,144 of record JADDOH010010103.1, on the reverse strand, counting down.
TCGTGTCGCGTAACATTGAGAATAGACATTAAGACAAAGCTTGTCCCTTATTTAGGTATGTTCATTATTATCATTGTTACACAGCATAAGTAACTTGCAGGAGCGTACAGTGGGAACAAGAAGCACGATTTTTCCTAAGCATATATTTTGAAAAGAAACCGAAATCAAAGATGTATTTCGTAATATTCCTATCAGAATAATTAACATATTAAGTATTCAGATTTTAATATTTCGTAATATTCTGCCAGATAAATATACATATTTTTTTCCCAAATATTTATACTGTTAAGTAAATATAAGTCGTGCTTTTTGTTCCCACTGCACGCGCCTGGTAACTTGTTTTACTATAGTTTAGTTTTCGAGTATTTGACGCATACCTATATTTTTCGTGTAGCCTAAGGTTTGAGAAAATTGTATCTTGTTTATGTGGGTTTTGAACCTAGATATGAATTATAAAACGCAATATATAATTATTATTCTACCTACGCATCTACCTACGTTGAAACATGAATTTTACGTTAACATAAGTATTTGAAAAAAACAAATAAAATATAAATTTTACTATTCCAAAGTGTATTATATCATCACACATATTTATCGAATTGTTCAAATTTAACAAATCATAGTTTTCTGTCGGATAAACATTAAATTTTTATATTTTTTCCAAAATATTTATAGGTTTACATAAAAGTCATTCTTCAATGTAGGTAGTTGTACCTATTCACTGCACGCATTTGGTAGGTACCTAGGGAATATAATTATTGTTATGTGTTTTGCAATATGTAATCTAACGTGTGTGTGATATGTTATTAAATACATATATGTAGATATTTAACATTCAATAATAGATATTTTTATTATTTATTTATTTATTGTTTATTTACATTTACATTAGTTAATACGGGATACTAATAACTGCCACACTAGGTAAAAACCTGTTCTGTGGCAGTTATTCTCATATGGTATTTATGTAGTAATAAAAAATGACAATTAAAGAATCTAAATCTAAAAGAAAATAAAAAGTAAAGAAAATATACATACAAAATCAAGATAAGAATTTAAATTAAAGCATAGGAATACCTAAATCTAAGAGAAAATAAAAGAAAAGAAAATTTGTACAAATAATTTTTTTAAACTTACAAAAAAATAATTAAAATATTTGACTAGATTAATAGGGTAGAATATTAACAGCTGTGCCGTTAAGACTACTTAAAAGATTTTTATTCATTTTAACTAAAACTGATTAGGTAGGTACATGGTATGTACTTACCTACTTACAGAAGGCGCAAGTTTTTTTCTCTCTTTTTCATACAAGTCAGAGCTGGACCAAATTCTTCTTATGATTTATCGATCTTGTACCTACCTAACTACATTTTAGTGCAGATTTTCTAGAGAGAAATGTTTTTTTTTGTCTAAAAAAATAGGCGAAAAGTCTGCAACGGAAGAATGTTTCAATAATGTTAAATGAAAAATTAATGGATAAAAATTAAACACTGATTCTAAGCGTGCCAAATAATTATTTGCGGATACGTCATCGTATATGGTGAGTACAATAGAGCACGAATTTTATATATTGGAAAAAAAATTGGAATGACAATTTTTTATTGGTGGTTAAATTAAGTTATTTGGTAGGTACCTACCTACCTACTTATTTCTAGAGATTCTTAATTATAAAGTTTTATACGTTATTTATATGTGAAATATATAAAAAGCAAGATAATTTTTAACAAACGATTCTAAAATACCTATAGGTAAACCATGATTGTTTAAATATACTTGCTAAATTCTTTTTGACTTTAATATTAAATTTTTAACTAGAAAAATAAAATGTACATAAACGTATTACTGCAATAAATATTTATAGTAGCCTAAAATATTTAAAATATATTAATATATAAGTATAGTATCTACCTAACATGAGAAAAATAATTAGGTACATACTTGAGCTCGAAGAGTGCAGTGGCGATTAGTTACAATACTAATTATACCACAACTTAACTGTATAGGTACCTACATTAAAACTTACCTACAGAATTTTTCAAAAATGAATTCGCTTAATTTTATGCCTGTAAATATAAATAATTAAGCATAATAAATATTTATATTTATAGATAACTAAAATTGTATGGCGCCAAGTAGAAAAGGTACCTAAGCATCATACAAAAATGCAGGCAGAACCTGATTCCACGCAATTATATTTTAAAACTACCTAACCGTCACGCCGTTTCACTGCAGGGGTAGGCACAGAGGATTGAACGCCACACTCTTCTATCCTGGCACACCACCCTTGCTTCGGCAACATTCATACGTCTTCTCATACAAGTTCTACGGTTGTTGCGGCTTTTAACAGGGCCATCCTCAAATACTTGTAATATCTGATCGTGCCAGGTACTTTTAATATTATACTATAAACATATATTATATTATAAACCAATTGATTTCAATACTAAACTCATGGGCTTAAATACAAATTGACCTTTATAAAATAAAACATCAGGCCTTCTTAAAAAAGCTCCTGTAAGCAGGTACCTACCTATATATGTAATTTCAATGCTATCCTTCTTTTAAATACGAGAATTAATTTATTTATTATAATGTAGGTATGTTATTAATGTATTAAATAATTTTATTGTAACAGTTTATCCTCTTATGTACAATGTAAAAAAATAAAATATTCTAGCTTTTTATAAATAAATAAATAACATAACTTTTTTTGATCGGTATTTTATTTATAGTTAGTAGATTCTAATATGCGTACTCATAAGTAATCAATTATTTTTGGTGTGGAATGTTTGCTTCAGTCAAGCTCAGTAAAGTGAACGTGTAAAGACGTGTTTTATACACAATATTATAATCCATGGTCTTGTGACTTGTGACAATTAAATTTAAATTTTTTTATTACTCTGTTGTAAAATGGCGGACAATCAACTAACTGAAGAACATTTACGTCATTGCATGCTGTTTCATTTTCGATCGGGTTTTAATGCAACAGTTGCAACAAATAAAATTTTTGATGTCTATGGAGACGTATTGAAAGTAAACAAGTGCCGACGTTGGTTTATAAAATTTTCCGATGGTGATTTTGACTTGTCTGACAGCGATCGAAGTGGGCGCCCGGTAGGGTTTGATAATGACGCTTTAAAAACACCTAGAAGCGTATTTTTCTTAAAAGTCCACCAAAAAGATGGCAAAAGGTCCTAGATAACGATGGATATTAAATCGATTAAAAATAAATTTAAATGTATTTAAATTATTTTTTTGTTGCCACTTAAATAATTGATTACTTATGGGTACACCCAATATATATTTCTTTTTCTTCTTCAAATGTAGCAAATTTGTTTTGTGGTAACATAATTATAATTGATATAAATTAACTTTGTTAAAACCACTTATTTATTGAAAAAATTCAACATGTTTCGAAGCCAATGGCTTCTTCGTCAGGATAACAAAAATAATATTTAAAAATCGAAGTATAGATCAAAATATTAAAAAGTTATTTGTGGAAAATGATAATATAAAGTACCTAATTAACATGAAAATAAATTTAAAAGATAACTATTTGCAAAATGGACCTGATTATTTATAATATTCAATTTACTATTTACACTCTTTCTTATTTCCAAAATTTCTAATTTATCAAATTGTGATTCTGTATAATTTGTACGTAAAATTTGTAAACCCTTATTAATATCAAAAGAATGATCCATAGCCAAAAGATGGTTAGCAAATTAAATTAATTAGGTACTTTATATTATCATTTTCCATATATAACTTTGAAATATTTTGATCTATACTTCGATTTTTAAATATTATTTTTGTTATCCTGACGAAGAAGCCATCGGCTTCGAAACATGTTGAATTTTTTCAATAAATAAGTGCTTTTAACAAAGTTAATTTATATCAATTATACATTTCTTTAATATTTTTATCAAAATTGAATGCATTTTGACGTCCGCCAGCTGACGACGTTAGCGCGTACATCGTTACGTCATCAGCGCTAGCGCTAGCCAATCCCCGTTAGCGGCGCAGAGGCGGATCAGGTAGCGCGCTTCCGTGCGCGGCGTCACAGTTAGCGGACATGCTTTACCTGTACCTGCTTATTGAATTTATTGGGACCTGAATAACCTCAGGGCTGGCCAACTGAACACAACACGATAAATGGTCATTAGAGACAAATCACGTCTGCCTCCGGCGGGCTAAGGTAACGAGGCAACGGCTGGCACGAACAACGCGCCTTGTTGATAACGCAACAGCAAGTACTGTCTGCCTCGCTGGCGCGCGTCTATAGCTACTAGCGTGACAGGCTGCAAAGCGTGTTTGAAGATTTATTGAATCATTTGACATTTTATTATATATAGACGTAATATACTTTTTTTTTGTAGTTGTGTACTACAGTAGGTACGCAAGGAGGTTTGGATTTTGGCAGATAACAGGTAATATACTTAGATTAAAAAAATGGTAAGTTAAACATAAAAAAACAATGCTGATTTTTTAGTATGTTTAACGGGACAGCACTACACACATATTTATCATTGCCAGATATTTTTTCATTCATTTCTTCATTTCATTCATAGAAACAAATCTGAATTTTATATATTTTATTCGGGCCATTATTTAACAGTATTACTTTTTTTTATATTTTAATGTTTTACTAACACATTTTTTACCTGTTATCTGCTAAAATCCCCCGAACTCAAAAGTCATAATATCCAAAAATGCTTACCTACTATAGTGTACATCTACAGAAAATGATGATGAAACGTAAGTTTGGTGGTCGCTGGCTCCTATTGTATTGAAGCATTGAACTCGAATATACTTGGGGGAGAATATGCGATAAGTTATGTCAAACAAATGCCCAGGTTTACTTACAAAATCTCCCGCTAGATGGTTCTAGTCAACGCATTAACTTGCAAACATTGAATTATTTACTCATAGACCTATATATTATTTAATTAAGATATCATATATTAAAACAGGCGTAAATTTTTATTTTATTATTTTTTTTTATTAAAATTTATTTGGTAAATGTACAAACTTAAGAGTATTCAATATAATTTAATTAATACACATTTATATTACACGCTTACCCACTTTTAAATGAGAATTTATTCTCGTGTTTAAAAGTGGGGGCATTGTCATACATGTATATATCAATTATTAATGAAACCGTTAGTGTAAGACATTAGATTAAATAAGTAAGATATGGGAAATGAAACATTAGATTAAGTTATAAAAATTAAGACATTAAATTAAGTAAGTATGATATAAACAATACAAGAATACAAAAATGTGAGACATTAGAATAAGTAAATAAGGTATACACAAGGATACATTAAATTAAGTTATAAAAATTAATAATTAAGAAGGTATTGTAATAACATTTAAAAGTATATATAGATTGTTTTTGATAAGATTTTTTCATTGCGTTATTGTGATGGTTTTTTGTAGAAGATTATTATATCCAATCATTCAATTAGATTGATTGGATATATATTATATTATGTAGAGTCTTGGTTTTATGCAATGCATATCCTTGGCTGCAGTACATCAGGATATTTTGAGATTGTCCAAATTTCACAGAGCAGTACTGGATTTTTGTCACAGGTACTGTTCTGAAAAATTTGGACAGACTCAAAATATTCTGAATAAAAATACCGGTCTAAAAAGGAGCTTAAGAAATTGACGACTGCTCGAAGGTACATGATTTGTTTTCTTAAATTAATTAATCATTAGCCCGAATTAAATAACCAGACCTTAATGTGTGTATCGCTTTGATTGTCTGACTTAATACAAGTGCGGTTTCTATTTTATACGATGCATCTGCAGTAGAGCCGGACTTAGGTTTGTGAACTTTTCATTTTAATTAAACATATTATAAAAGTTGTTACTTCTAAAATATGACGTGCTTGTTATATTATGTGGTAAAATACATGGAAAAAATTATAGCTTTGGAAATTAAAATGTTTAAAATACAGTAATAATCGCCCTAGGATATATTTAATAGATATTGTAATTATTTTTGCGATTTCAATACATTATCGTTAATGTTTGAAAGAAACTGAAAGAGTTCTAATTATTCAGACCTTGCAGAAGTCTAGAAAATGTAAATATGTGTGATGAAAACTATCAAAGTCACAAAGTAAGGACAGAGAATGAGAAATAAATTGCGTGTGGAATGATTTTTTTAATGAAATTTAAAATAAATTAAATTTTAATGAATATTATTATTAAGTTCTCTGGGTTAAGTGTTATTTTAAACGTGACAGCTTTTTCGGTTTGTAAGGCCACTATCAAATAGTGTGTGGAATTGTTTATTTCAGTATGTAGGTGTGTGTGGTTTAACGAACTGTGTGTAGAATTCGGAGACCTCTAGAAAGGAGAAGGAGAAAAATATTAATAAGATTGTCTTTTTATTAAATTTTTTATTTTCATTTTATTACGGGTACCTAATTCATTACTTTAGACAAGGCAGGGAAACAGCCTCGATTAATACTGCAGCACTTGATATGAAATGGGGTTAGAGATCTTATTGATCGAACAGGGATGTTTACGTCTGTTTTCAAAGTATTGAGAGGGTGTACAGTTTATTATAAACTTTTTTGTTGTGTCATTAGACCCATAGACCCTGTCTACATTCCTGTTGCTCGTACCAACTCTGGATTACGCTCAACCATAGTGGGAATGTGCCGAGCCTACAACGATTTATTCACCGATATTGACATCTATCATGTGTCTCTATACCACCTAAGATCAAAAGTGAACATATTTCTGCGACGCAAAATTAAATTAATACTTCATTAATGATTAAATATTGATTCAATGCTGCGATGCAAGATATAAATACAGTTTAGACTTACCTTAATATGTTATATTTAATATAGTTATTTAATTTATTATGTTTTATTCATTACTGTTACTTATGTCTTTTATTTTAATTTACTTTTATTTTTATTATGTATTACTACTTCAATTTTTTTTGTGAAATATGTTAGGATATGAGTAAATAAGTTCATTACTATCTATTTACATTCTCATACATATATACATTAAATTTTTTCATTCCTGTTAATATTTCCAAACAAATAAATAAATAAAAGACCGGATTAAATATTTGAATCTCTTGTCAATATGTCAGATTTAAGACACTTTCGTGTAATTATTTACGCTGGTAAAAATTTTGAAAATAGGTAAGAAGCTGAAGAGATGTTAGTATTGTGTTTAATTACATAAAAACATGGTTTTTATGTAATTAAACACAATACTAACAACACATCACTAAATGAGAAAATCTACAATTGATTTTAAGGAATTTTTGAAAGCAATATACTTTTTCTGTGTAATGGAATTCATCCGAATTACTAACATTACACTAGGATGCGCCAGGAAATATTTATTTATTTCAAAAAATCCTTGTTTACAATATATAGGTAATTTAACAATAAAAGTATAAGATAAGATTACACAATTTTTTGTTGTTGTTAGATTTGTGGATTATGCCACTCTACTAGTCCCAGAGTATTATTTATAATATTATTTCCTATTTTTATTAAATTCCTTTTTTACCAGTATTTTCATTCAGAATATTTTGAGTTTGTTCAAATCTTTCAGAACAGTACTGGATTTCATGTCACATAGACATTATTAATCAATTATTAATTGAATTATAATATCTATGTGACATGAAATCCAGTACTGTTCTGAAAGATTTGAGCAAACTCAAAATATGCAGATGCAGATTTATTAATTTATTTCATTTATTTTCATTTATTGATTTTCTTACAGCCATATAATTAATCAATCTTGAAAAAAAACAATAATTGATGTACAGAGTTTTGGGCCAATTACAAGAAAACACATATATACAATCGATAAAAAAATAAGAAAAAACATGTCCAATAGTGAGTTTGTGTGAGTGTGTGTATTTGTGTGTTTATTTATTTATTTTGTTTTGGGAAAAATTAACAGCAAAACTATCTTAAATATTTTCCACTGAATTTAAAAATTTACTTTAGCTTACATTAATAGCGAGTGGAGAGGGTGGAGGGGAATGTGGGACGGGAGTAGAAGGGAAAATATAATGTACAAATTAGTTTGGGTGCGGTAGTGTAGATATTGTTTGTTTTAAGACGCAATCAATGTGCGCGCTCAATACGTACGAAAATAATCGTACGTAATAATTCGTATCCAAAGTGCGGCCGGCCTAGGGCAACAAGTTTCGGAATCCTGGATCCGACCCTGGCGAGGAGTAATACAAAGCGTGTCGACCTCCGCGCTGATGAATTGCATTGGTTTCCACTAAGTTAGGTTAGCGTCTGCACAAGTGTGAGTGTGAATTCACGCGACCGATTTAATACTCAACTTCTTCGTGCAATCCAAATGTCTTCTCGCCAATTACTACACAAATATATTATTAATTTTAGTGCTTAGACATAACTTATATTCAGGCTTGAGCGCTACTGACGTATTATATAAAAACATTTTTTTATTAATCAGTCAGAAAAGACATACAGAAATTCGAACCGACGGACCTCCATTCTACCCGGGGATGGCGCGTTATCCAATTTCGCCACGGCAGTTTGGTAAGTTAACGAAAATTTTTCGACCTTATAATATGTAGTCTCTCTTTTAATTGATTAACATTTTTATTCCATTTTTGAAGCAATCCACTTTTTATAATACATTAGTCACAAATAATTTTGTGTATCTACCGCTAGAGGAAGCCGGAAATTATTTTTTAATTTCAATTTTTAGGAAACATTTGATACAACACATAGGTATATATTAAAGAAAACACATTATTTCTGTAAAATTGAAATTTCATATAGAAACAAAGTTCTGTGAATTATTATTAAACAAACTTTCGTTGATCAATTAGAAAAGACATCCCGGATAGAATGAAGGTCCGTTGGTTTAAATCCCGGTAGCAGCTAAAATATTATTTCGTTAATTTAGGTTGGAATCCCGGGAGCAGCTAAAATATTTTTTCGTCAATTTGATTTTTCTGTATGTCTTTTCTAAGTGATTTATAAAAAAATTGTTTAATAATTCACAGAAATTTGTTCTGAAATAGCAACTTCACAATAACAATGTGTTTTCTTTAATATATATTATATAATACTTCATTTTGTGTATGAATTTAGACAAATTATCATGTCGTTTTTCTTAAAAATAATAATAACTGAAAAATATGCGACCAAACAAGACCAAACAGTTGCAACTATTTACTATGTGAAATGACAACTTTCTAAATTTATTATTTAAGAACCAACTAACATAGCACCAACTAGATAATTCCTGGATAAGATAATAAATTGTTAACAAATTCTTAAAGTTTTATTTAATACTTTAGAAATTAACATAAATTTTAATCAAAATTCAATATTGTCAACAAATAATAGTCCCCTGTAGATTGACGTTATTAAACATGTTCACTTATTTCGACCTTTCCCACCTTCCCCTTCCCCAAATCGCCACACAACCACCACGTAAGTACTTTTGTAATTAAAGCAAGTTTATACAACGCTGGTAAATGACAAGGACGGAATTTATATAAATATAAGTAACATGTAAATGTCTAGAAATTACATACAATTTTATTACATAGAAATTGTTACATACAATTGTAATATCCAGGAAATACAAAAAAAGGATTATATATTTTTTTTCGAAAAAAATTCGCAGCTTTCAATAATTTTCCTTACCTCACACTCTTTCCCTACAGTGTAGGAGTAAGAAACAGGATCGTTATAACTCAATAATATCTCGACAGTTGGGAATTAGCAAAACGAATCAATCAACATTTATCGAAAAAATAGACTTGTGTGTATTAGATTTATTAAATAAAATAAATCAACATAATATTATGTAAGTACGGGTAATGAAAACATAAACAGTGATATTGATTAGTGATGTACCTATTCACTTTTCTTTTAAATAATATAATGAAATTTTTCAATTTTTTTTTTCATTTTCAATGTATTGACAAGAATATTTTTTGTATGTTCTATGTAACTACTCTCGTTATACTTCAGTGACGTCTATTTATCCCACCACAATGCCACCATATTTAAAAAAATGTAACTTTTCTCACATAGATGGCGCCAGGATTTCTAGTCTATCTTTATAATTTCTGCATAAATAATTTTACAATTAAATAGTAATTTCATAGTGAAGTTCAATTTTTAAAAAATATGGTATATAGTGATCTTGCACTCGCAATAATGTAATAGTGAAGTTCAATTTTTAAAAAATATGGTATATAGTGATCTTGCATTCGCAATAATGTAGTATTAAATATTTCTTACGACTTTCTTCTAAATATTTTTTTAATCCTGGTCATAAATTTCAATTTTATCTTTTTTTTAAATTTCTTCCTCTTCAATTTTCCTGTCAAATAAAATTAATGAAATAAAATCAGTATTTTTGCTTTTGAATACTCACTCTGTAAAAGGAAAGATACAGAAATTAGATTTTTTGGACCAAAAAAATATGTGATTACTTAAATAATGTTTAAAACATCATTTAAAATTAATGTTTTACATTTAAAATACATTTTTTAAGGCAATATTTCAACAACAAAAAATCCATCATGGTCGCAATAAATATCACCAAGATATATTTATTAATTTTTTCACTATATGAAACAAAGCATTTGTTTCATATAGTGAAAACAAGTGTTTTACAAATTAGTAGACATGACTTTAATGTTAATGGAAACAGCCGACCTCATCGATATGAGTTTTACAGTAGTTTTTGTGTGCAGAAGGATAAGTATGCGCGTCAATGCTTTACACACACATATATGCACGCACACCGACGGGACTTACGCCTGACTATCTAACGCCCTGACGCTCAATTTTCCCTTACACCGAGCGCAAAGACAAAAATGTCAAATGATTCAATAAATTTTCAAATACGCTTTGCAGCCTGTAACGCTAGTAGCTATAGACGCGCGCCAGCGAGACAGACAGTATTTGTTGTTGCGTTATCAACAAGCCGTGCGGGTAAGCTAGTTGGATTATAAGTTTGCTTCTAGGACACGCCACAAGGTGTAACAACTTACAACGATTATTAAAAATTGTCAAATGGCGACCAGTGACGCATCCGGTATGTCGAATGACTCGGAACAAAACGTAATAACGAATATTCCCTTCTGCCCTCGAAGGGTGACTTTTAGATTGCGACTCGCATCTCTTTGTTTTAAATTACTTAAACGAATTATAAAGGCGAGCCAATGTTTCCCCAGTTTATTTATGTCCGTATAATTGAATTAAATAGTTGCAGAACTACAAAACGAGTAAATAATACCCGCGTGTATGAAGAAGATTTCCCATCACGACATGCTAAGTGCATTTAAATAAATCACACGCACACACCTACCGCATTAACACACACAGAATTCAATTAATTGAGACGAGTAACTTAATTGCATTGTCCGGCCGGCCTATACTAATGTTAATGTAAATTGTGCCGTAAAAATTATTAATATTTTCTGCATAAAATTAGCGTGAATACGACTTGTGTAGTCAGACAAATATGGATTTTTGCACCATTGGTTAAGGTGTTTAAATAGCAATAATTATTCAGAATTTTCTAACCATGTTTTGGCTATGGATCATTCTTTTCATATTAATAAGTGTTGAAAAATTTTACATACAAATTATACAGAATCACATTTTGATAAATTTTGGAAATAGTAAATTGAATATTATATATAACCAGGTCCTTTTTACAAATGTTAAATAGGTACTTTTTATTATTAATTTTCCTTATATAGTTTTTTTCTATATTTCGATTGTCTATACATTTATTTTGAATTTAATTTGTTAGTGTACAATTGTATCCTAATGAAGGGGCCATGGGCTCTGAAACATGCTGACATAAGAAAAGACGACCGCGGAAGACGTGGCGTGACCAGATTAACCAGATACTGGAAGATGGTCCCGTTAGAATCCTCAACAACCGGCGAGTTTGCGTGCGAAGATGTATGAATGTGGATGAGGCGAGAGTTTTATGTCAGGACAGAAGAGAGTGGCGCTCTATCCTCTCTGCCTACTCCCACGGGGAAACGGCGTGATGGTAAGTATGTAAGTAATATTTCGATTGTCATGACTCTGAAACACGTTGATATTTTTCAATACAAAAGTGGTGAAAACTATGTTTATTACTCCCTTTCTTTTAACTCGTGGCGTCTGATTGCTTGCATGTCTGACGAAAAAACTTTAGATCGATTTTTAACCCTTTTCCCGTGATCCGATCGAGCTGAAACTTTGCAAGCAGACTCGTGGCGACGATCAAGAAGATCTATCAAATTTTTGTTAAAAAAATTAATAACTACAGTATAATTTTGGATTTTCCAATTTTTTTTTTTTTTCATACAACTCAGTAAGTTTGCAAAAACCTGGTTTTTATGGGTTAGTTTTTTTTTGTTAATTATATTAATAATGTTACCACAAAATTATTTTGCTGTTTTTGAAAAACAAATTACAACACATATTTTATATTTTTTTATCCGCCTCAAAGTTACCGCCCCTCGCGATTCGCCGCCCTCGAGCGCGTCCCTGACCGGCCGGGCCCCGAAGAAGGGCCGGCCGGGAGATTTCGCAGATGTAGCCCCGCAGCACAGCATCGTCTATTTGTATCGCATTGTGCTACAATGTACTGTTTGTGAACAAATTACACACGAACCGCACTGCAGCGCTCGCAACTACAATGCAATAACGCATATCGAACGATGTTCGGATTTCCGTGGCACTGCGATGCCTCGGAAATGTTCGCACAGGGGCACGAGTAACGCAGTCATGACCTCCTGGGAGCGGCGGCGACCTCATGGGTCCCTGGACGACAGGTCACATTTATTTATTAAAGAATCTTAACGGTTTTTTAAACGTATAAAGTTTTTAAACATCATCATCATCATCATCGATCTATGAATTTAAAACTCTTGGATATTCACCTCGGTCATACACTTTATTTTTTTTCCACTTCTTTAATCCATCTTCTTTCTTTTGAACCGACTTCGTATATGTAATTTTTTGTCTTGTATCTTTCTTTAATTAACATTTTTTCTTTTTCCCAAACCTCGTATATATATATATATGCATATGTATTGATCAGATATCTTTATGCTATACATATATCTTTTGCGCTTCTTTTTATTCTTATCTCTTGTCCTTTTTACTAAGTAGATTTGTCCTTTCCTATCCATTCCTTATTCTCCTTTTACCTCTAATTCTTTGACTCCCATAGTTTGTCCATAACTTAAAACTTTCACTTTTTTTGTTTTTTATTCTATAACTCAAGTTATTGTTGCTTTATGTTAAAACACAACAGGTTAAATCTGTGGAAACTTGTAAGATGGTCTCTATACTGTTCAATAATCATGTATAATCTCTTTATATGTACTGTTAGTTTCCCATAAATAAATAAATAAATCACACTTGGCACTACAACCCTTGTTGGGTCTTGGCCTCCTCAATAATTTTCCTCCACTCATCTCGGTCTAGTGCCAGCTCTCTCCAGTTCCGAAGCTCTAAGGCAGAGACGTCTTTGAGGACGTTGTCACTCCATCTTAATTTTGGCCTTCCTAAGCTCCTTCGCCTTATTGGCCTTGGGTTCAGCAGGGACTTTGGTGCTTGATGCTCGGACATTCTCTCCACATGACCCAGCCACCGAAGTCTTTCCAGTTTTATAAATTTTGTGACGTTTGGCTCCTTAAATAGAGTATAACTCATTGCTGTCTGCGCCAAATCCATTTTCTAGAACCGGTCCGAAGATACGCCTCAAAATTTTCCTTTCAAAAACGTCCAGTGCTCATTCCTCTTAGTTAGTACCCACGTCTCAGCTGCGTACGTGAGCACTGGCCTAATAAAGTTTTTAAACATATAATCTTTAACATATAATATTTTTGCTTTACCAAGTTCTTGCTAGGATTCTTTTTGGCAGAGAACTTGATTTTCTAGTGATTAAAAAATCTTTAAAAGTTGACCATAGTAACACAAATCATGATATTTATCATTCCTTTTGAACTGTAAGTGGCGTATTTCAGGATTTATTGACACCAGGATCCTGAATAATCAAGATCCAGCCACAACCAGAAAAATAATATGACAAATAATAAATGGTGGGATTGTCAGTTTAGTCAAGGCTCATCTCTTGGAACTCTGATGCCTATCTTCTTACCACAAATTCTACTACTTCCTGCAATCATTGTCATGTCATCGATTCAGAGAATATGGAGTTATCGTCTGACGCCCTTTCACTAGGAGCGCCATCGTACCTTCGGATAATTGTGGTGAAGTATTACCATTTTTGAATAACAAACTGTTTGTACCATTAGCCGAAGTCGCTCAACCTTGCGATCCACACGTTACATTTGAAGGTTCTGGACTCCTTCGCTCTGAAGGGAGATGCAGTGCGGTGAAAGGGATGGGGTGGTAGTCTCAAGGGCCTACGGAGGGTGAGGCGCGATAATGGGTCTCGTTTCATCCCCCTGAGACGGCTAAACGGGGGAAATCTTATTAAGAGTGTCGGATAGTGAGCGTACAGGGTAAACAGAAGAAAAATGTCGTCAGTGTTAAATTATGGTAGTATTGATTGTACAAAATTAAAAATGTCAAATGTCCTATCACCGATAAACCCGTTATCTTGTATATACGTCACGAGCATGATCCCATTTTTCGAGAATAAAATATTAAAAATAATAATTAAACCTTTTATTGCGACTTCTAGGGCACAATTTTACTGTTCCTAAATATTTTTGAAAAGAATTTTAATACACAAAAATTGAGAAATAATAAATATAGTTCAATGACGTAAAGTTGGTCGAATAATTTGTAAATCCAAATATCGCCACAAAAAAGTGGCTGGAAAGAAATACACTATCCTAAAACAGCTAAACATCTTCAAATGGGGCGATCTTGAACTCGCGGAGCTCTTCAATAGCCAATATCTTAAATTTGAACAAATGTAAGATATTGACTATGGTCAGAGCAAAGAATCAGTAGAAGTGTGGTTGAGCTTTCATGAAGAAAAAAATCTCTGCATATTTGTTTCAAAATGTATAAATGATACAATTTCAATTCAATCCATTTTAAAACCACTTGTTTTGAAATTCTTTGGTACAGAAAATTTCCTAGAAATCAGAAAATAAATAAAAAAAACTCTCGATCTATGTGATCGTAATTTAGTTTCAAATTAAAAATTAGATTATTTTCATCAATATCATAGAAAACACCACAACACATACATCTTTTAGAAGACGCTTTCAGAAAACAATTGAACTTTATTTTTCTTTTTTACAGATATTTGTTTCTTCAAGTTTGTGTTTTCTGAGGTATTATACAGTGTTGTTACGACCTTTCGGGCCGACGTTTCGGAACCCATTGCAGGGTCCATCATCAGGGCAGATGTGCTGTAATACCCCAGAAAACACAAACTTGAAGATTCTGAGTGGCCGTGAAAAACTAAGAACTTTTATTTCTTTTTGTTTTAAAAGGGTTCTATTTTTCCAAATTCGAAGAATTTAAAAATAATAAAGTAGCTCTATCCACATTAAAAATGCTTATAAATGGAACATGTGCTGATTTTACTCATTTTATAACAGTATACATTTTCTTATATCTTATATTATTTCTTATATCTAGATAAGGTGAGGAGGCATCACATTTAGGGTGCTAGGCATGTTTATAAATATGATTTTGGCTGCAACACTACTCATAACTTGTTGCTTGTTGAGTAGCTTGTTGGTCTTGTGGTTAGGACACTTGCCTCGCGATCCAAAGGTCGCGGGTTCGAATCTCAGCCCAGACTAGCAAGTTAGTCCTATTTTCATAGCACAAGCGTTTAGCTTAGTTTGAAAATAGTAAGAATATTGATGTGACACGTATTCCGTGTTCGCATCTCTATTTAAAAAAAAAAAAAAACTACCGATAACTAATTCGATTTTAATGTATAATGTTGTCAAAGGTTTAATAAAACCCTGTAGGAAACCATTCATTGAGGCATTTCAGGGGATACATTTGAATGTGTTTAAGAGTTTGGGGAGAGAGTGGCTGCGGGCGGAGGCTGTGGCGGGGGCAGGGGAGGGCAGTATGCGTTTTCGATTGAGTTGCTAAAAAAGCAAATTATTCAAATATTAAAGATACCTTTTAGATTTTTGGGGTTGCAACAAGGGGCGAGCGTGATATATTGGAGACTTAAGGCTTTGTTGACAGGTGTGTGCATGTGTATGTGTGTGTATTTGTGTAAGTTCAAGTAATGCACAGCCCGTGTATCAAGAAGGGTCTATTTGTACTTGTATCGATTTGATGGAACTATTTTACCACATTTCTAAGCCTTTCTAAGCAACTCTTTACCTAGCGTTATTAAAGGGTTGTTTTGTGGTTTTTGTCTAACTAAAATCTAATGATTTAAAGTAATTTTGATGATTTCTTATATATTATCTGTTCTGGATACTTATATAATTGTTCCAGATTGAATTGAACCCGTCTGTCCATATTATCATCGGCAAGCGCCATCGAAACTGTCAATCATATAAATCATACTGCAATAATATATCAACCACATTTGAAAGATATGAAACATCTCATAAATAATAAAATTTAAAAAATGCCCATACACTTAATTTAAAATTAACTATACGCGTTTATATTAAATATAAATAAAAAATGCACGGTACAGAAGTCGTAAAAAGAGTTCTGTTTCCAGTTGTAAAGATAGATATTAGAACTGCTTGAATAAATAATAATAATATTTGGATAATTTATATAGCGCCGTTTTCGCTAATATTCACCTCAAGGGCGCTTTGCACAGAAAATTATCTTACAAAACAACTTACTGCTAAAAAAACTTATTTACTATTACTTATTCACTAAGTGGCATACAAGAAATGGAATTAAACTTTAATACTATAATAGTTGGGGGGAGTGCCTGAAAGAATTAGGTGTTTTCGCGGAGTGCACACTAGGAGTAAAAAACATTAGCTAGTGTTATGACGGTCAGATTCTATAGGTTTTTATAGGATTGTCTAAATAAATGCGTCTTAAGTTGTTTCTTAAGTTTACAGGAAGACATAAGACGACCGATAATAATCCCGACGTGTGTCTTCACCTCTCTTGGATAACGTCTGCCAAGGTTTATCGGTTTTATTATTTCACTGTATTAGCCACGGCAGAGGCATCTGCGTGGTACTATTCAACATGTGGATGGTTAAGCCACGTATTTACTAGGGGAAAAATAATCCCTCAACATCACGCGCGGCATAGAATCTACGTGACGCTGCAACGTCGCGCGCAACGTAACGCGGCATTTCTACGTGCCGCGGCAACGTTGCTATGCGCACGGTTCCCGAACGAGCGCACGGAGACATCGTACTGCGCGTCAGTACCATGTGGTATGTTGACAAGTTATGACGCATGCGCTACAGTTACATACGCTATATGGTATGATATAAAACAGCGTTCCGTAATATTGTGTCTTGCTTGGCTGTGGAAGACCCGATCACTTGTAGTAAAGTTTCAAAATAAGTTGTTGTCATTCGAATGAAATCGACAAATGATCCATCAGACATTCGAAGATCGCATAGAATATCCATCCCTCTTTTCCTTTTCAGTAAATGCTTTTGCACCCACCACCTTTTTCTGCTCTTTTTTGTTTCGATAACTCATAAGAATAAATAGATACGCAGCACTTATCATCACAACACTTTTGGGCGACATTTCCGTGACAAGTGATATGTGAGTCTCGGTGTGTACACGTCAAATGACCGCGTCATTGTCCCCGAAATATGAGCGTAGATATTGATGCAAAATGCCACGACTGCCGCGCGGAATGTTGCGCTATTTGTCCCCAGTTAATACATGGTTTTTATGCACTGTACTCCCCCAAGCACACTGTCCACTCGGTCCAAACGGAAGGATCTTCTTGCATCCATGATATTAGCCCTGGTGGTGGACCCAGCAATGAGATAAGTAATGTAGGACAGGACGTCGTATACATATAAAAGAAAACTGTGGGAGGGTAGGTAGCCGTCTCCCTCGCACACCGCAAGTCATGGCGGTACGCCAGCCGTGTGACAGTAGCAGACGAAATCCGACCGCAGAACAGTTCGCAGCTAGGCAATTACTTATAGTCTTAACCGGAAATATATACAATTTTTATTTATCAATTAGAAAAGACATGCAGAAAAAGTCAAATTAACGAAAAAATATTTAAATGCCACCGGGACTAGAACCACGGACCTCACATTCTATCCGGGAATGGCGCGTTATCCAATTTCGCCATGGCACTCTGGTAAGTCAACGAAAAATTTTCAACCTTATATGTAGTCTCTTTTTTTGATTGAGTAACAATTTAATTAATTCAGTAACAATTTATTTAATTTATTCTATTTTTGAAATATATAAATTTCAATACATAGTTTGTATTATTGGCAATCAGTAGCAAACCATAAAGAAACCCTGATTAGGAATATGTCACAAAAACTGACAGATCAGAGAGGTTATATACATACAACAAAAAACTCTAACAGGCGTATTCTCAACCACCGCGAAAACTTGAGAGCATTTGTATGCACTTAATCTACGCCCAGGCTTTTGTGTGTAACTTTCACCCAAGAATTTTATTCCATAGCATATGAATAAATCAGGTTAATTATGTGAATTTGTGTCGATAAAAATATGAGAAACTGATATTTGTACATGTTATAAAATAATGATCTTAGCCTAGTCGATATAATGCAAAAGGGTCCCTCAGATGGTTTGGGCATGTTAAGCGAATGAACGACGAAAAAATGGTAAGAAAAATATATGAGAAAGACGTGGCCACGACCAGATTAATCAGATACTGGAGGATGGTCCCGTTAGGAGTCCTAACAATCATCGAGCTTGTATTAAAAATGTATGAATGTGGATGAGGCGAGAGTTGTGTCATGACAGAAGAGTGTGGTGATCTATCATCTCTGCCTACCGCTGCGGGGAAACAGCGTGATGATAAGTAAGCAATCAAATAAAACTAACTGTAATATCATTATTATTTTTTGGATTGTCCAACCGAAGTCTGATATGAAAGAAAAATGAAAAAATAGCACCACTTCTTTTTCAAACTTTATACAATCAATTTGTAAATAAAATATATGGTCTTTATTTGAAAATGTAGAGATTAAGTGTACCAAAGATAACTCTATTGCATGAAAAATAAAATAGTGTTTCGGGGTTATAATTTTTTTGATGTTATAACAATATATTTGTTCATATTTTTTTAAGGAAATGCTTCAAGTGTTAATGGATGTATCATAATAAAATTGATTAAAAGCCTGTTTATCTATGGGTTTTGCAAAATGATTTAATAAGTTTACGTTAAATTTAGTAAATCGAGAGCAAATACGAAAATCGTGTACTGGGGCCTCTTAAAGTAGGAAGGAAACATTAAAGGACATTTAATTTAAAATATGTTTTACTTTACTTTGTAATACACACACAATATGAGCTATTAAATTTATTTATTTATTTATTTATTTATTTCAACGGTTACAAAACCTATTACAGTAATTTGATGTTGTACTAATTACCTTATAATATAAAATGAGAGTAAGTAAAAGTAAGCATAAGATAATAAAGATGAAATATGTAGAATACAGAGTTAATATAAAATAACATAATAATGTCAAAAGTAAGCATAAAATAACAGAGATAAAAAAAAGAATAATAAGTTATTATCTATACCTGAAGATGAGAGGGAATGCTCCTCTCGAAACTATAGTTGTAATTTAATAGCTCATATTGTGTGTGTATTACAACGTAAAGTAAAACATATTTTAAATTATAATGTTGCACCACGAAGTATCTGCCAAATCTTTCAATGATATTAAAGGACATCTTCAAGGAATCATACCACATGACATAATTAAGAAGTTTCCTATTTATCTGGGGCTTAAAACAAAAGTGGATATTTTCAATCGGGATATCATCTGCACGGGCTGCGAAGTGCCAATCTCACGCCCTACTAGCTGCACCCCGCACTGAATATTAATGCATAAATTACCCCAACCCCCTGAGCACACACCCACCCCTGGCAAACCTTAACATTAATACGCTTTAAGTAATGACATCTCAGTCACACACGCTTAGACTTGCCCTACGCGAAAGAAGCAAGATTGCTTAAGTCAACTCGCGCAATGTGCGTGAAGTATACAGGATTTGCTGCAACGTCGTGCGTTTGTTTTAATTCTGACATTCTTTAAGCTTTAATAAATTGAATAATTATATTGGACATAATTATAATGTCTGTTAAAAATTGTAAAATAATATAATGTAACCTAACCTACCTAACCTATCTAACCTAACCTAACCTAACCTAACCTAACCTAACCTAACCTAACCTAACCTAACCTAACCTAACCTAACCTAACCTAACCTAACCTAACCTAACCTAACCTAACCTAACCTAACCTAACCTAACCTAAGCTAAATTGTAAAGAAAATTAAAGATATTGACAATACGCATGTTTTCTTATTGATTTGCGCTAATGCAACAATCCTGTCGTACATAAAATAAATACAAATATTAACTTAAAAGTTGACAGACTTCTGTTTGTTTCAATCAATATTTGATTTTTTTATTAAAAAATTCAAAATATTAAATTAAATACAATATTTCCACTAAATGTTTGACACATTGATATTTAACAGATGTCTTGATATTTCTAATGGAAATAATTATTTTACATCTATTTTGTGCTGGAATAACTATCGTCAATGAATAAAGGCAGGATTTTTTTTTACACTTTTGTCCTTTCATGCATCCTTTATACGATGTCACGTTCATTTTATTTTGTCTCACATTGCCATTCGGATAATTTCCATTCATTCATTAAATTTTATTCAATTCCCTTTAATCCACTTTCACTTTGTTTCATTACAGGTTTTCCATGGTAAATATTGAAATAATGAATATAAATAAACCTATGTATATTTGAAAAAATAAAACAGGAATGCAAATACGGAATACATATTACAACATCAATATTCTTACTATTTTAAAATTAAGACAAACGATTGTTCTACGAAAATAGGACTAACTTACTGGTCTCCTAGAATGGGGCTAAAACCACTAGGCGAGAATTTTAATCACTGTAACAACAAGCCACTCTAATTGTGTTCCTCCAATATAATTCAAATAAATATATGTATGTAAAGTTAAAACAAAACCGTAAAAGCCTTAATAACTGATTTTGTTTTACAAAGTATAGTATCAAATAAATAAATAAAATCTAATCTAAACTAGAGAAATTATATAGATTGCTGTTAATGAAAGCGTTAATATTTCTTGGCAATATTGCTTGAATGACGGAGAGTCATTGGACCAACGCAGTCATCCACTAGTATCCGGGGGGAACCAAGGGGTTAATAAGCCGCCCTAAAACCCTAAGGCCAGATAAAGTCATCAAACTCCGCGAAAGTAAGTAAGGTGACGGATGACGACATTGAACCTTTAACGAATCCCTTCAATGTTGCAGATATAAAAAAAAATCATTATTTATATAACTTTACATTTATTTACTTTTAATGTAATATTATAAGAGTACATAGGTATTACGAAATACAGTATTAAATAGAAGAAAAAGCAGATAGTCGACATAATTCACGTCTTATAAAAGTAAAGAAAACATAATATTTCCTTTAATATGCCTGCATATATAGCTGTCTATTCATTCCACTAAAAATATTTTTTAATTTCATAATATTTTCAAATATAATAAGTTAATAGTTAACGTTCTTATCGAACTGACCAACTTGTGCAGTCAATTTCCATGATTTCTTTTAATGCTAAAATAGCCGTGAGACTCGAATACTGTAGCGAAACACGTTACAAAAACAGGCTCTTCTATCTACAAAATGATTACCTTTTATTGGGGTATGTAAATTAATGTATATTATAGATATCTCACAGAGACGAAACTGTATTTATTATGGGAAAGTAGGTATAGAAGTCATTTGGGTGTGCATAGGACTTATGACCTATCTTTATGGTTGGCTTAAGTGATCACTTTACACAATTGTAACATTCGCCATTTCCACCCATGATAGAATATACCATGCTTATTCATTTTTTGGAAGTTGTATATATGTTCAAATTGCGTGGAAAGCTTTCACATATGAGTTGTAAGCGGTGAGTTTTCTATAATATACATTAATTGATTAATAATGTCTCTGTGACATAGATCCAACACTGTTCTGAAAGATTTGAACAAACTCAAAATATTCTGAATTGGGGTATGTTTTTGTGCGGGAGACATTATCAACGTTGATTGAAGACACATGCAACGAAATGACCGCGTTCCCATCGCAATCCACCATAGAATCCATCCCCCAATTCCAGACCCCGATACAGATTGCACCAAGCAATGGAGAGGGTATGAGTGTAATTTAATTAAAACCTAATGACTCATATAATATTATCAAATCAATTTATTTGTCGAATAAACACTCCGCACGGGAAGGGAGACGTGCACATGCGGATTGACTGTACACTGTACATACATATTAATTTATTTGTGTAAGTAGTGTACACCCTTCCAACTTGGGTAAATTTAAGGGTAAGTTTCGTTGTAACCTCCATCAAAGCTAATTTGAACGATGCTTGTTATATTCATTCGGATTGTTTAATATCGTATTCAAGTGAAGATTTGTTAAGGGGAAGTCACGCGGATATCACAAAAAGAAACATAAAAATGGAAAGAAATATTTATGAGTGAGAGGTCTTCTGAGAAAATTCTAGTCCGGTTTGTTTTTACAATGTCTGGAAAAATCAATCAACAACTGCATCTAAGTAGATTAATATTGTCAAGAGTTTCTATAAACGAGAGGAATGTCGAGGATTTCCGAATGGCTTGAACCATTTTAAAAGATTATAGAAAGATCTGGAAGCCCAATTATCGGACGCAAAATTATCGAATACGCAGAATCTTCGAGAAACCGGGTCCAATAAATAACGTTGATTCAATTTCAGTCATTTTTGACAGCCGATAAAAAATCGAAAAAATATCCGGGAGAGAAGCGAACTGTGAATCCGTGGGATGAACAACGGGCAAATAAAGTGTACCATAGACGAGTGAAATATTCTAGTGACCAAAATATTGAAACGAATTAGTGCGAAATATGAAATAGTTTTCCAGTTAAAGTTTTTTGTACAGTGACTGAGTTTGGAGTTGCACAAAAGAGTTTCATTTTCCCCACAGCGGCGAAGCCGTAACAATATTATTTATAATTGATATATTTAAGTATAAAAAAAAAATATTGAAAAATAATTCTCTATTGTACTTTTAGATTGAAACTGAAAACTTTAGAAGTCAATAAGTACAAGTTATAATTATAATATTCTGAATTGTAAATACTGGTCAAAAAAGGAATTTAACAAAAATTGGAAATAATATTTCCTGGCGTATCCTAGTGTAATGCAAGTATTCGGATGAATTTCATTACACATAATAAAAGTATATTGCCTTCAAAATTCCGTAAAATCAATTGTAGATTTTCTCATTAGCGACATCTGTGGGGATTTAGGGGAATCAAAATGGCTTTGTACAGGCCGCATGCAAAAAGCGCTTACAACTCATATATGAAAGCTTCACGCAATTTGAACATATATACAACTTCCAAAAAATGAATAAGCATGGTATATTCTATCATGGGTGGAAATGGTGAATGTTACAATTGTGTAAAGTGATCACTTAAGCCTACCTAAAGACAGGTCATAAGTCCTGTTACACCCAAAAATGACTTCTATACCTACTTTCCCATAATTAATACAGTTTCGTCTCTGTGAGATATCTATAATATACACTAATTGAGTTATAATTATTTTAATTAATTGTTATTTTTAATAAGCAATCGGCTATCGCCGATGGTTGCTGCTAGGTCTTACGGACGGCTGTGCTGGACGCTATGCAGCCGTTGGTGTCTTGATTATCGCCCATTGCCAGCCGCTTTTCGTACGATTTCGCAATGTTTTGAAACTGACAATGGAAATATTGCGCACTGCATGCATTGTTTTTATTGCAATTATAATATAGGTATTTTTATAAAATATAAATACATATTTTATTTTATACGGTTTCATGCAAAACCATGCATACTGGGTTTTCGAAGCATTCGTAATGTAGATGAAACATTTCCGAATGTGTGTTCGAGTTTGACACATTTCCTTTACTGTCAAAAATATACTTGCCTGCAGAAAAATATATATTGATGTAAGAAAATAGGTATACATATCGACATATTTCTTCTTTAAGTATGTATTTCTAACTTTAAATAATATCTAAAAGTATTTAAAAATAATTTGTATACATCGTGGAAGCAAAATAATCAGAAGCTGGCAATGGAAAAACAATGCAATACTCTTTGCTTTTAATGCAACCATAATATATATTATTTAAAACTTAGCTTACTATCCCATTACAAGGGTTTTCGGCTTGTTGTAGTAACATGCCATAGATAGTGTGTCTTTGTAGTATGATGATTTGAGAAAATATTTATATTAATAATTGATTTTATTTGTTCTATGGATTCAAGTTATTGTCAAGAAAATGGAAGTTGTATAAAAGTGATATATTAATGATATATGTAAAATATGAACGATATGCAAAGAGGTTACTTACTATACGAGAGAGAAGGTGGATGATATATTTCGAAAAATGATTAATAAAAGGCGTTCAAAACTAATAATGCTTTGTAATAGATTAGGTATAAGCAGTGTTTTATTTTTCAGAGTTTAAGATTTTCGCTGGGTACAAATAATATTTTAGTTTCTGTGCTCGAATAGCTTACTAACATACCGTTTTTCCGCAAAGATATGCACTTTCTTCCCGTAGACTGCATTTGTCGGGTTAACTTATATAATATTTTCTTGTAGGTTTCTCGATTGTTTAAGCATCTAACAGGTTTTGAGGGTTAAAAGTACGCCTTAACTGTTATTTTATTTTTATATAAAATAACTCTTTTAAGGCATACCTTAACCTTTATCTTCTATCTAAGTATTGACTCTGAATTCGGGCGTAAGTGGCCTTGGAGGTTCAGCTTAATGGCGTGTTGTCTTTAGATTGACTAGAAATATTGTCAGCACATAGTTTTCTGAGATATTCTGCCATATACATCTGACGGTCTATATGGTCTTTCGGATCCCATTGCAGGTTCCATCATCAGGGCTGATAAATATGCGTTGATATTAATTATTGGCTTGTAATAAGCCAATACTTATCCTTAACATCAACACACACTCATCACATCAGCCCTGATGATGTACCCTGCAATGGGATCCGAAACGTCTGTCATATATGGCAGAATATCCCAGAAAACTACACACAGAAGAAGTCCTAAGAACATTTTATTGTCTGCGCAGTACCCCTATCTTTCATTATACGTAAAATAATGTTATAACATATGTGGGATATAAAAGCAAAGGCAGCAATATCTAAAAAAAAAAATTGCCGCTATCGAAGATTAAATATTTATAAAGTAGTGAATTCGAGGTTTTATAGAAAACATAAGCTATACATTTATCAGAAACATATTTTTTCCAAGGGATAAATACGTAAATTCTAGAATTCAGTACATTTTAAATTAGTTATTCTCGGTGACCGCATTCAAAACATTTTTCAAATTTTTTGAATATTGCTGTCTTTGCCTTTATACCCCACATATTATGATCTATTGAATAAAATTACCTGAAACTATCCCCTTAGCCCATCTCGTCATTCTAATCATGTTCTCTTCAACACTCGCCTTCTACTTAATTAACTATCCACTTCTCACTGAGGCGTTCAATACGTCCAAACCAATAAAAATATTTATATACTCATGAAAAAACATTTTACAAACAAGACAAAACAGAAATAGTTTCGGAGTCAACGGAAGTCAAACACGCGACCACCCTAGATCAGAAAACAAGCATTTTACTTCAAGGCTAAAGAGCGCGTCATAAAATAAAAATATAAGCAATATTTAATAATACCCAGTATTGTAAAATTCAGACGCGTTTTCAATTTTTAAGGAACCATATTTTCTAGTAATAAAAGTCTTTTACGAGATGCGGTACTAATTAATTTATTGCATGATCTTTTATCGATCCTTTATGGTCAATTGCTTCCGTAAAAATATCGACTTTCTCGTATAAAAACATTCTTTAGAAATATTAATAAGACCCTCCCATTTGGACTAACCTTCTCCCCGGCTGGATGGAGTTTATAATAAATAGGGTTCATACACTCATATACACGCACACAAACAGATTCAAGTAAGTGGGTTGTTTTATAAAACTGGATAGATTGTGTTGGTAAATATCGCCCTCTTCCTTCGACACCCCCGCCCACCCTTTTGCGCAGTGGCGTGGGGGGATCTAAGTAAGATATGTGACAATTTTATTTTATCACTTTGCAAGGATCATTTTACTTCCTATATGAAACTAGCTGTGCCTGGGCGGCTTCGCACACGTAAATTTTTAGTACACTTTTTGGATCGTCATAGAACTTTCGCGAACCTTCTAGAACATTCTCCTTCCAGAACTTTCAAGAAATTTACTGAATATACAGGAACCTTCTAGACACACCGACACATTTCGCCACTCAGTTTAGAACCTTATAGAACTTTCAAGAATTTTCTAGAACCTTCTCCTTCCAGAACTTTCTAGAGCAGGTTTTTCCGGAATCTTTTAGACTCACCGACACAGTCGGCGCGCCTATTTTGAAACAATCTGAAGCATTTGCGGCCTTCCCATAACAAAACAATGTCCTAGAAAGCAAATTTTCGTCACCCACTCCCACCCACGCTCAGCCACCCCCACCAAACTTGCATATTCTCGATGTGACACCAAGGGCTATCCACCACCATAACCCGGGGTGGTTGTGGCTGGTTATGGAGAAAACTTGAGGGAAACACGGGTTTCTCTTTATATATATATATATATATTGATTATGTTATCGCGGACAGTAAAAAACGCTACCATCTCTAGACGCTGGAAATTCGCCTATCTCTTGCAGGTCCATCTTGATATTATCTGCCCATCTACACCAAAGTCTCTACTAGGTCTTGATTTTGTTGATGCCTTTTGAGTATCTTCTTGATCAACGCTGATATAACCGATTGTTCTGTATTCTGTGGGCTTGGCTACTTACCTTAATTCAGTAAAACAGTTTACAGATTTTCGTAAAATAAATTCTTGTGAAAGCCTAATCTAAACTAACCTAACCTATCCTTACCTAACCTAACCTAACCTTACCCAACCTAACATAACCTAACCGTAGCATAATGAGATTAAAGAACTTATAACTTTAATAAGTACACGGTGTCAGATATCTTGAAGAAGGTTAATGTTAATAGGCTTTAATGGATGGAAGAAGAAATGGTAGAATAAATATTTTTTTAATAGGGATTCCTACACGGAAATCGTGAAAAAGTACTATTTTCACTTTGAGATAAATGTTTGTGCAATGAATAATTTGATGATCTTTTGCAACATTGTTCCAACTCTGGATGACTAGGTAAGCATCATAACCACTAGACCAACAAGCGCGTCGAAATTATTCTGTTTGAAATTTTTGGTTTTGATATTTATCTGCAATAGAAGGCTGTGTGTCGCGTCGGCCCGCACGCCACTGTCTCCGAATCCACCCTTTCGTGCCTTACTTCGATTGTATTTTTACATTTTATCAAACCAATGTACGAATGTAACAAAATATCCACCGACGTGTATTTGGATAAGCCACGGAGATTCTCAAAGTGCTTTGTTTACAATCTGACCCGACTTTCAGTGTAACTCAAACCTTTCACTTACTTCGTCAAACAGAAACAGAAATATATACTTAAAAAAATATTCTCAAAAAGCACATTCACATAATCATATTTTGTTAATATGTAAGAGAAAAACAAATATCTTGTACTCGTACATAAGAAAGTAAATAAATATGTTTTTTAATACATCGAGTATATTTACTTAGATAATAGTAACTATATTTATAAAAATATATTTATGTTCTATCCTAGAATGATGAAAAATAAGTTAATTTGATGGGTTCTGAGAAAAAAAATAAGAATTAATTATCTACCTTCAGCAGAATTGTAGTATTCTAATTTTCAAATTTCTGACAAAAAAAATGAACAAAAAGTCACTTAAATAATACATTTCAAATAAAATTGAAACTTATTTCATTGCAATGTATTATGTAGTTTCCCATAAAATTCCGTTACGCATAACTCACACATACACATACAAACACACACACACAGAAGGACGTACTGATTAAAAAAACATGGACAGATTAAGTTTGAGACTAAGCAAGGTCCAGAATAGCGATGATGGTATAAGATTCAACTTTGAACATACAAACTATAAGAGACAAAGAGAGATGATTCAAACCCGCAATTTTGATTGAAAAAACAACTAATCTATTAGTTGCTATTCAAATTTACCTAAGCGTGTCAAGGAAACAAATTGGTACATTATAATAACATAAAAATATTACGCACAAAATTAATGTCATCGTATAGTTTATATAAATAGCGTATTACACACGTAAAGATAAACAAATTCTATTTATAAAAAAATGTTCGCGATTCAGCACCGGATGTATCGTGCATTGCTACCAAATGCCAGCCTAAATTTGGCCCAATTTCCGGTAGCATTCAACGATTTGTGATAAAATTGGAAAAACGGACGTGTCAAATTTGTCCAATACATAGATGTAAATGGAATTATTCATACAAAAATGTTTACGTCATTGATGATCTGAAGGCTAGAATCTTCTTGGTTCCGTTTAAATTTTTTTTAATACAATTAACATGACACAGGGTTGGACACCCTGTGTCATGTTAATTGTGTAAAGTAACTCTTAGTATTATGGACTAGTATTATACTTCGGACCATCTTTCGTGTTCGGATATTCCAACATTTACCAAGGCATACAGTGAAGAACCAGCAAGGAATTGAAACATAAAAAAGTACTTACTCGAGAAGCCTGATTTATCCAATGCAGTTTGCAATAAAATGCACGATTACAATTCACAACATAATTCCAGCATTGATGAGCACGAGAATATCGTCGTGCTAAATATATTTTAGTTATGATTAGAGATTTCTAAGCCATACAAACTATACTCCTGGATTAATGGATTTTATTTTGAGAATCCTGAAATCAGTGCAGAATACATCGAGAGATGTAAGTTCTGATCTTCCCAAAATAAAATAATATTTAAAGATTACATTTTAATCTATAAACAAAATTATGTACGATTGACAAATAACGAATTTAGTGTGAAATAATTGTAATAATTAAAAAATTAAAATTCCCGAAGTAAGGCATAGAGAGTTTCTTGTGTCTATATTTAATTTTTGTACCCCGAAAATAGTCTTATGTAAATATTAATTTCGAATGTTTCGGTGTAGTTTGTTTCTAATCCTGGAATTCAGAAATACAATAAACCGCAAACAATTGTATACTGATAACTGTTCAAAATAATAAATAGTAGTGTGTTATTATTTCTGTGTCCTTACTTACATAAGCTTATGTGAAAACAAAAGTTACTTCGTATTTACATTTTATTACAAACAAACTGTTTACCTACAGGTCGATATTGATCTCTCGGTGCATAGGCCTTAAGTGATATTAAAATACAGTGCAAAAATAATTTATGTCAATTGGAGTATAAATAACATTTTGCAAAACGCACTTGAAAACTAAAATAAAATAACAAATATGAAATATGTTATACTTTTTTTTATAATAGCAATATAACATTATAACTTTGTGGAAACAAATATATAAATTGTATAAAATACTTGAATAATTATTCAATAAACAGGTATTTTATACAATATTTACAATCAACACGTTTGAATTACATTCAAACACTAAATATACAATACACATAAATGTACATGTAAAATATACTTAAATGCAAATATACATGTTACTAAAGCGTGCCGAAGACACTTGTAATTGGGATAATGGGCATAGTCTTCACTATAATGTTTATTATCAGAGTACCATGTACCTATTATCCTGTTAGTGTTTCTAATAAATAAATAAAAATAAACCTTTTTGCAAATATTTACCTTTTTTAAATTGAATCAGTTTCTAATAATTAATTGTTCAACTCGTAATCAAAACAACTTCGAGCCACGCATCTCGTGCGTAATTTATAACCGCTCGAGTTCTAGAAACTTCTCGCGTTCTTTGGGATACACGGGTTTCTTCCGAAATATACCAGTCCACCCGAAAAACTGGGGTTACGCCCCATCCTCTCGATTTTAAAAATCTCTTTATAATTGAAAAACGTGTATCATTTTTGTCTAACCATAAATTAAATCTACGAGAGATGTGTATATTTTGTAAGAATAGTTGAAATAGTAGAATGTTGAACAATCTCTTTCAAGTTTGGCCCGTCGGGTAAACAAGTATTGAGAGACTCATCAGACGAGCAGGGCGGGTGGGGGGGGAGACCTCTCCCAATAATGACAGAGCCGTTCGAAAGAAGCCAAGTGGATTTCCACCAGTGGAGTTGATTGCCAACCCTGTAACATTCCGCCAGAAGTGAATCGGTATATTATCAGACACGTCTGCAGGGTGCTTTTTAAAGTAGAACTTGAAATGCAGACTGAGCAAAAAAATCTAAATGTAAGAGTTTAAGATATCTGAATAATCGTGGTTTTTCAGAATTTGCAAATCATTTATTAGAAAATGATCACGGTATTGGTAAAAATTTAGGACTTTCTATTTTACGCATAAATAATTTTGGTCTGAAATTGAATAATTTAGAATCATAAAATAAATTAAATTTCTAAAAAAATTCTAAATTTTTTCCAATAATTGCGAGTAATCGAGAACTTCAGTAATAATATATTTTTTAAATAATTTAGAAAAACAAGGAACAAAAGACATTTCATTCGATTTTTTTTTTTGACTGTTAAACAACACCCTGATGATGGAATGGTAATTTCTGAAACATGTTGGTGTAAATGCTTAAATAAAATTTTTAATTTATTTAAGCATTTACACCATTTCTACACCATTACAATATTTAAAAAAAAATCTTTCTTTGATTCAAACTTATATAATTCTTCTTTGTCTGTGTCCACCAAAAATATTTTTAATTAATGTTTTTACCGCACTTTGTATCAATAACAACATCGGTTCTTGGAATTTTCGCGTCAAAAATAGAGGTATGAATACGGAATACGTGACACATCAATATTATTACTATTTTCAATTTGAGATTCAAACCTGCGACTTTTGGATCACGTGGCGAGAGTCCTAACCACAAGACCAACAAGCTACTCTTTGATAGTTATAAATAAAATTTCTATAGTCGGTACATAATAATGTTATTATTGGAAATTAGGAGAAACCGCTAATTAATAATATCCTGTTCCCTAAAATTTTACACCAACAGAAAAATATTCTCACTAAGATATCCCTCTCCTATGCGCCACTGCCAAAACACATTGTTTCTAAAAATCTTATTATTCAAACCTGATGATGAGAGGGATAACTCAACTCGAAACAGAAGTAGCGGTAAAATAGTATAATAATATTTTATATATAAAATAGTAGTGGTATAAATAATAATATTTTTATTGTACTAAAGATTTTATATTTTCATTCATTTTATATATGCATATAATTTATAATTTAATTGTATGTGCATTTTTGAGAGCTTATAAATAATGTAACCTTAAAGTTATTTCGTATCTATTGAAGAAGAAACAAATTCTTTTCTAATCGTATATAATTTTTTGGAGAGCTAGTTAATTAAACTACTTTATCTAGCGAACCGATATTAGTAACCGAAGTAGTATAAGCGAGCTAGACTGGAAGAAGATAAGTCTTTTCTAAGGTTACAATGTGACGTAAATAGTCTCGTTAGACAGTTTTATTTTTAGTTAAATATAGCAGACACCGAGAAAGTTTTAATTTAAGTTTTTAAACAGGACAATCCCGACTAACTTGCAACGGATTAAAACTATACAACGACCTACCACAACAGACCAAACAACTGACCACTTACAAATTCAAAACAGATGTGACAAAAATGCTAAAACTCGGCCAAGTATAAAAATATGACTTTGTATCTAAATTATATCATTATTATATTCCCATATTGAATCATGTAAAAATGTTATCCATAAATCTTTTAGGTTTCTATTATATTTTAAATAAAAAAGTAACTCATAAAAACCAAGTTTTTACTATACTCCCTTTTTTTGTAAAATATAACAATAATTAAAGACGAATTAAAACATATAACATAACACTAAACTTACAGAAATTTAATATATTTCCAGCGTCAAATGATTTAGTCAGAATCGGATTTGAGTAATGTAGAATTCTTCAAAACTAAGCAGAAATCTAAAAGAAATAAATTATTATTCGATTTTTTCCCAAAAAACCCAATTTTGCTGTCATCCGTGAACCAATTGTTTTGTAAATTTTCGAAATTCGTAGTGATGTACCTATTATACCGACGGGGTAATTCAAATTTAGAAAATATTCCGCGACGTTATCGGGCGGCGTGCCGTTGCTAATCAAACTTTTCTAATGATTCCAATTTGAAAAAACGAATAAAATTTCTAAAAATCCGAAATTATACTATAATTATTAATTTTTTTTAACGAAAATTTGATAGATCTTCTTGATCGTCGCCACGAGTGTGCTTGCCAAGTTTCAGCTCGATTGTATCACGGGAAAAGGGTCAAAAATCGATCCAAAATTTTTGTTGACGGCAAGCAAGCAGACGCCACGAGTTAATATAAAGGGAGTAAAAATAGAACATCTGCACATTTCTGACAGCAGTCGCATTGCAACTGTAAATGACGACTAAAGTGCTTAAGTCGCTGCTTAGTTCGGCCTTTTTCGTTTACAACTTTTATCGACATTTTCCCGATCCGCCACTGTCCTCGCTCGCTATGGACGAATTAAGATAAGAGAAAATTTATTGATTTTCGACTCGGAATCAAACCGAGTCGCGTTTTTAATTAAAAGTCTTTACCATTCATTTATAAATGTGTCTCTTTCAAGATGTCCGCCGCCGCGTCACACATACACCTAGTGCCTTATTTGAGGAGTCGGAAGGCGTGAATGAGTCTGTGTGCAACGCTAGGGAAGTAGTTCTCTGGGGACGGAAGTGCTGTGAGAGATACAGAAGTTAGGTATGTATGTGTTATTTATTAATTCGCTACTTCGTACGTCACGTGGAGTCTGATCGAATCTACGCGTTCAGAGAAGAATCTAAACAATGGATACGTATGGACAACATATCCATTGTTTAGTCTATCTGCACACGTAGATTCGTTAATCAAATAAGGTAGATAATTAGTTATATAACATCTTTATACGCAAATATACAATATTTTATGCCATAACGGTATACGAAGCTTATGTATGTAAAGCGGCAGAGAACATAACAAAGGATGCCAAAATGTATAAGATGAGAATAAAGTTTATAAAACATGTGTTGTGTAAAATTTATATAAATTATAACATAGCATAATATAGCAAATAATAAAACACTATTTTAATATACATACATATACGACTAAATAAATAAATAACAAACATAATGTGGTATAAACTAGAAAGTTATCCGTGTAGACCATAAACTCAATTTTTCATTGAACACTGAATATGTGATAAAAAAAGTGCAAAACCTATTTCAGTCGTTGGAAGAATTAGAAGATATATCAAAAACAAAAATCAAAAATATATATAATGCAATAATAATCCCCCACATCAATTCATGCTGAAGTATATTATTTTTTGGCTAATGGGAAAGAATTATAAAAATTAACTATACCCCAAAAATAAACCTTATAAGAATAATATTTAAAAGAAATCGATACACAAGAATCAAAGTGATGCTAGAAAGTTTACAAATCAATCAGATAAATAATTGAATTTAACGTATTTTATATTTACATTACATTACTGATGGACAAAATACCTTTGAATTCCTAAGAAAATTAAAAAAAAACAATATGTACATAATCACTACATGAGAAGAAAATATGAAATAAGATTACCTTTCAGAAAGAGATCGCAAAATTCAATGATGCCCAGTGGAACGAAGTTGTATATTAAACTATTGGGGGACATTCGGGATGAAGATAATTTGACTTGTAAAAGCTAAAAAATATATGATGCTTATATTTGAACAAAACTTTAAATAATTATATGTAATTCTGTTAATATCAGAAAATTTAAATTATTGTCTTACCTACTTTAAGAATAAATAAAATATGTGGATACAGGACGTCCCAAAAAGTGTACTTACTTCGATAGGGTAATATATTCAATGTTGGCACTGGTTGATCGAATTTGATTTAATATTCAGATTATAAAAGAGAAAAGTTGATGTAGATTTTTTTTGGCGATCGGAAATGTTTGTTCTGATGGTCAATGGAATTGCTTGAACATTCTGCTTGAGTAGTTGTCTTCAATTGTTGCATTGTAAACATTTTTTATGTCTCCTCGTAAAGAAGTCAGCAGTTTTGGAGTGCAAGATGGTATTCAATGCCACATCTTCGCCCAATCCATCTTTTGGGCAGATATTTCTCAAAATAGATAAACAAATCACAATCCTTATTAGAAAGTTATGCTGTTCTAATGGTCTCGATTTAGAAATGTAATGGAAAAATCGGCGCATTTTTGGAATTTCTCTCACGTTTCTATATTGTGTAGGCCACCCTGTACATTATCACATTCTTTTACACAATTACGGCGTATGCAGACGTCTTGGGTTCGCCATGGAAGACCATATGTCCTGGACTATGGGCTGGAAGGAAATCTTTTACCGGTAGCTCCTGTACGATGCGTCCACACATCACCTCGTGGGCGGTGGTGTAAGCGATCATTCATTCTGTCTACAAACAGTTCCTCATTAGCCAATAACTTTTTCATTCTTTACTGTATCGTTTATACATTTGCTTTACCATACAAATTATTATATTAATTGATGGCAATCAATAATGATCTCTCAATAGTTTTTCTTATTAAACAATTGTAACGCGTCTTGTGTTACTTTTCGATTGGATAATTTAAAGCACCATAGCTTACGCTAAAAATCATATTAACTGAAAATTTCTTAAAAAAAAACTTCTATTGCCTGCCCAACATATTTGGCGTGCGGCAGGATTGGAACTAAAACTCGCCCCGCCCGCACCCGGCGGCAACCCCTCGCCCTGTAATTCAGTACAATTTTGTATTTGCTCGGGAGCTGTGACATCTTGATTACCAATATACACTGAATTATTATGTCCAAAACAACCAAAACAGTCCGGAGTGGTGCAAGAACAATTGCCAATGAAGTATTAAAGTTTTGCAAAGCTGAAAAAGCAAATAATGGACCGATATTACCGTCTGATAGTTTGACAGATAGAGCGGCCGCCGCGGAGCGCGCTGTTACCCGACCAAATTTATATTGACACTGGTCACCGGACATTCAGTACATTATGTATTGTGTAATAAATTTACAACCTGGCAACTTCTGTTTCGCGACAGGGGCGACCTCCCTCGCACGCCAAGTTATCGTGGTGGCACTCTAGGATAATAATTTAGACAGAATCGGCTGCAAATTTTATAACGCCAGAGCGTATTGCTTGGCTCAAAGGTTTTTTTATTTAATATATGAAGTACAAATACAATTCTTATATATTTACATATCAAATTGACATTTTTTTAAATGTCTTGTATTCATGTAGACCTCATCAATGAAGAAGGGATCCTCAGTTCTTATGTTATATATTGGTACAAATGCGAGTCATTTAATAATACGTAATATATGGTAATTATTTTTATTAATATGTATTTCATATTAATAAAAAAAATATATACAAAACCAATATTTATTGACTAATGGTCCCTTTATCAGGTTTCAACGTAAAATTTAATTTAAAGTATAGACATTAACAAAAACAAAATAATATACATATATGGGAGTCGATTGAGAACTAATGTGAAAACAAATATATTTGCAAAAAAAATATTATTTATCTTTAATTATAATCCCATGTTATTTGTACGCAAAATTTTTAAACTATCGTTAATACCAAAAAAATAATTTTTTTCCAAACCTTGATTAGAAAATTCAGAAAAGTTATCATATTTTAAACTTACATACTGTTTTTTTTATACTACTACTACTACTACTATACTAAAATCTGAATTAAAAATAATATATCTACATATTTTTAAAACAAATGAAAGTAAAAATTGAATACAAAATTGTCGGTTCTGACTGCTCGACTTAAAACGCCACATTTTCCCGGCGGGGCACGAAGGTACCCAACTTTTTCCTAGCGCGGTCACGCTGCCCACAGCGGGCGGCTGCTTGTGTATAACTTGTGTTAATGTGTTTACAGTGTGCTCGGGTGTGTTTGCAGCGAGGAAGAGCGCGCTGCCGGCGGAGTTGATTCAGAGAGCGAATTAAAAGAAATCGCCGGCGGTGTCCACCGGACACGTACGGGCCGACTGCCATTTCATTTAGCGGGCCGGACTTTATCTCCGGGTAAAAGGATTACGGTTTCGGACCTGCGACATGACTCGTCCGGACCGTGGTATAGCGAGATTCTCAAAAGCGCCATCTCGCCAATTGATTTAGCACCTTTCGACATTCATAGTAGATTGAACGCAGTGGAGACGAGATCCCTTAGACGTATGTGTGGAAAATTCACCTATGTACGCCGTTTCCCTGCAGGGGTAGGAAGAGAGGATTGAACACCACACTCTTCTATCCTGGCACATACATCTTCTCATACAAGTTCTATAATTAAAAATATAAATAGAACATATTTAAGATAAATGAACAATATATATATAAACGATGATCAGTACACAAGCAAACAGTAATAATTGGAGACCTTTAAAATAAAGATAAATAAACCAATATATATGTACCAGATAAATAAGAGAAGATTAAATAAACCAAAAATATTATATTTATTAAGAATTTATTTAAAATAAAAAAAATAAAAAACAGATCAAGGTAGGAGGTGCGCATTCAAAAATCAGACCCCCACGAAAATAGGTCCGACCTGAAACGCTCACGTCTCAGAAAGTATGTACGTAGGCGGAAATTAAATTCAGTCGCTTGAAGACACATATGAGATATCTTTAGATATATATATATTACGTAAATGCGTGCTCAGTCAACTTCGGGACGCCGCGACGAAACAAGTGTTAAACGGTAGCTTACAAGCTTTTTTCCTCGGCGTACACGGAATTTTGGTACAATTTGACTCAAGTATTACAGGTGGCATTGGAATTAAAACATATTTTTTGCTTCATTTTTACTTCCTTTCTTTTAACTCGTGGCGTCTGCTTGCTTGCCGTCGAAAAATACTGGATCGATTTTTAACCCTTTTCCCGTGATCCAATCGAGCTGAAACTTTGCAAGCAGACTCGTGGCGAAGATTAAGAAGGTCTATCAAATTTTCGTTAAAAAATAATAATAAATATAGTATAATTTTGGATTATTCAAATTTTTAATGGTTTTTTCATACAAGCTGTACGGAGATTCCGACGCATGTGGTAGACACGAAACCCGAAAATGAGAAAGGGAGTATTGTAAAAACTTGGTTTTTATATTAACTCGTGGCGTCTGCTTGCTTGCCGTCGAAAAAATTTGGATCGATTTTTAACCCCTTTCTCGCGATCCGATCGAGCTGAAACTTTGCAAGCAGGCTCGCGGCGACGATCAGTAAGATCCGTATAATTTTGAATTTTTAAATTTTTAACGGTGTTTTCACACAAGTTGTACGGAGATGAAGAAACCGGAGGTCGACTGCGTTAATCCCGCGGCCCCCGCCCGCCGCCCCCCCCGCTCCGCAATAATTAAGGCTGAACGGCGGAAAGGACGGCCCTATTTGCGCTACGTGACCGGCATCCGGACGGCGGGCCCCTTGACATCTCTTGTCCACGGACGGCCCCGTGTCGTAATGAAAGCCGAGGGCCGCCCGGAGTGTTTGATTGCGATTGTTTGCTGCGGGGAGGTCTGCATATTAAAAGCCGCTGTATTCCGAGGCGCCCGCGCGAGCAACACGGACGTTTCTAGCCCCAGAACCGCCCGACAGGGTGTCACCCTAATCCAGAATGTTTCCAGAGATCCAAATTTAAACTGTGCGAAACGACGCCATGTTGATTCCGTGATCTCTCCGTATGAGGCGTTATCAATCTGTATATTTTACATTATTTGTTCACACAAAATGTAAAAATATATCTATACCTATAAAACTCTAGACGTTTTTCCGATTCGATTCAAATTTTGCATACTTATGCTTTAGGACCCGGCGGGTAACAAAGGCTAAATTTCCCTCCTATTATTTTAACCCCTTCACTCCCCCTGATATATCTTCGATGAAAATCTGTACCGCTTGACTGATCGGACTCGAAATTTGGAAACTTATTCTTTAGGACTCGGTGGGTAACATGGGAGACATTTCCCTCATTTTATTTTCAACTTAATCTTAACCCGTGCAACGTCGGGTACGAAGAGTTAGTTCAGAATATAATTTGGCGATTTAACACTTAGGCTAGGCCTGTTCTAGGTAAACCGCCTCACATTTTAAAATATTTTCTGCAGTTTATATAGAAGCAAAAAGAAGAAAAAAAAATAATGCAAGATAGACATTATACAAGACAACATAAAAGCATAAATGAATATATGATAAAATCAAAGAGGATATGCAATTTTGGAAAACACTAAAAGTTAGGAATACGAAATAAAGTTACAATGTAAATTGATTTCAGACCAATTAGTTATATAGGCCCCGTAAAAACTCTTTCTTCTTCTTATTCTTAAAATGATTTTTTTTACCATGGTTCCCTGTTGCATTTTATAACTAAAATATTCTAGAATTTATTGTAATATGTTATTTTTCCGCCTTTAACAGCCTTGCAGTAAAATCCTAGGTTTTATCTATTTTGAATTTTGATTTGATTAAAAATAATATAAAGCAATGCCATTTTTGTCATTAAACCCAAAATAAACATTTATAGATTAAACACCGCAATAAAGAATTCCTAGAATGACAAGTACAGATATATATTTGTGTGATGTATACACATTTAATGAACATTTCACCCTCACTTATAACAATGATGTCTCGAATTCAATCAGTATTATATTTGTATACAGTAAACAATCCGCCCTTACAGCTAATACGTTATATTATCACGTGTCCCAGGCAATGGACAACAATACCATTCGAGAATATCATCCATCTGTCTCTCTCCTCCGAGCTGGCGACTGTTCGTATTAAAATGAGACAGACTGCTCATCCGCTGCCTTGTGGAAGGGTATTTAATTGTAGTATCGATATTCAAGGGTAGAATAAACAGGGTGGCCCATTAAAAGTGCCATACATTTAGGTAAAATCTTTTAAGTTAAATAATTACCTACGAAGTATGTAAATAATTTTGATTGTATAGAATTTTGCAATTATTGCAAAAAACATGATATTCGAGTATATACTTACTTACTTACTTACCATCTTCCATACGCCTTTTCATACGCCTTTTCGTGTGGGTAAGCAGAGAGGATAGAGCGCCACACTCTTTTGTCCTGACATACAACTCTCGCCTCATCCACGTTGTTGAAGCTTTTAACGGGACTATCTTCCGGTATCTGGTTAATCTGGTCTTGCCACGTCTTCCGCGGTCGCCCTCTCTTTCTGGTGCCATCAACACTTGCATTATATATCTTTCTTACCTTATTTACCTCATTTATTCGCTCAACATGCCCAAACCATCTGAGCGACCCTTTTTTTAATTCTGGTAATTATGCTAAGATCAGCTTTACATTCATTCCTTATATCTGCATTCTTTAATCTATCAAAAATTTAATATATAATAAAAATATCAAATTATGCATTTTATATTTGAGCGTAGATATGCACAAATATTATGGCCATACTAAAGATTGATCGATTTCTCCAAAGAAGGAGGGTATCAATGTAGAGATAGACGACAGAGACTTAGGGTTCACGACTGGAGATATGTGAAGATAGGCGAAGATGAAGAAAACTTCTTCATAATATTTCCTCAATGGATCGTTGAAGCTCACTACAAGTTTGTAATAATATATATATATTTTTATTCTTTAACTATATTCGTAAAATAATGTGTGGTGATCACGGTTCCGAGCAGCTGTCATACCTACCTGTCACTTGACATTTTCAAAATACTTTACATAAAAGTTGTCCTAATAGGGTTGGGGGTCAAAAGATTCAACAAGGTGTTTGCATATTTCTCTGTCTGGTGCTGCTTCCAAACATGTCAAACAGTAAGACCCATTCTGTCTCCGTACACTTTTTCTGTTTCTCTCATTTTAATATGGCCCACTATAGACGTACCAGTATAAATTGGCGTGCGAGGGAGGGCGTCCCTGTCGCGTAACAGCCGGGGTGTAAATTTATTACACAATACATAATGTACAGAATG
This sequence comes from Agrypnia vestita, assembly GCA_016648135.1. Classification (NCBI taxonomy): domain Eukaryota; kingdom Metazoa; phylum Arthropoda; class Insecta; order Trichoptera; family Phryganeidae; genus Agrypnia; species Agrypnia vestita. The sequence continues at coordinate 4,664 of JADDOH010010103.1, read as the reverse complement.
TCCGGTGACCGGTGTCGAAGCCTTTAATAGAAATTTGGTAGTGCAACACTAAAGAAACGAACCAGTAATCTGTCAAACGGTAATATCGGTCCATTTTTTACTTTTAGGGCTTCGCAAAACTTTAATACTTCATTGGCAATTGTTCTTGCACCATCCCGGATTGTTTTCGATGTTTTAGACATAATAATTCAGTGCATATTGGTAATCGAGATGTCACAGCTCCCGAGCAAATACGAAATCGAACTGAATGACAGGGCGAGGGGTTACCGCCGGGTGCGAGCGGGGCGGGTTTTAGTTCCAAACTCGCCGCACGCCAATTTACGTTGGACAAGCAACATTCGCCTTCTTTCCGGTGTTGGTACTCGTAAAGGGATACTTCTTTGCGTTGTTCCTCTGGCATTCTTGCAAAGTGTCCAAGCCGTCTCATTTGTGATTTCTCTGTATGTAGGAGTAGGGAGACCATGTCACGTTTGGGCTTTTTTAGTTTTTTAAAAAAATCGTATTGTTATTTTAAATGCAATTATGGCCAATAAGAATCTGTCAAAAGAAGCAAGAATAGCGGTACATAATGGCGTTCTAGTGCCAACCCTTATGAATGGAAGTGAAGCCTGGAATTGGCAAAAGAGGAATGAAAGTAGACTGAATGCGGTGAAAATGCGGTCACTAAGACGCTTGTTTGGAAAATCTTTGGTCGATAGAGAACAAATTAGAAGTGAATGCAATGCTGGCTGTAGTGTGGTAGATAGAATAAAGAAAGGAGTGCTGAGATGGTTTGGTCATGTGGAACGTATGAATGAGGAAAGAATGGTTAAGAAAATATACGAGGCGAATGTTGAAGGCAACAGGAATAGAGGGCGTTCGCGAAAGATCTGGCACGATCAGGTACTACAAGTATTTGAGGATGGCCCTGTTAAAAGCCGCAACAACCGTAGAACGTGTATGAGAAAAAGTGGTGTGCCAGGATAGAAGAGTGTGGCGTTCTCTGCCTACCCCTGCAGGGAAACGGCGTGATGGTTAGTTAGTTATTTTAGAACAGCCGCTATTGTTGCCCAAGTCATCGTGTAGCCCGCGCCAAGGGCCAGCGAGGATAATTACATCGGTGTGAAATACCAATGTAAAACGGTTTGTATAACCAAACCTCTTCCCCCATGAATCTTACACAACCCCCCCCCCCAACCAATATACAGCCGAGGATAAACTATTTCATTACAATCCGCAAGCGTCTGCGGTGCTGAAATGCCAGGCAAATTGGTTCCCCTTTTCGAAGGGACGGTACAGTCGACGCCGTGTAGTATGACGGAGCCTGCGTGGATTTGTTTCTTTTTGTAGTTCCCTGGTAGTCGGCTACTATTGGACGTCAGGATAAGCTGTTAGTAGTATGTAGATCCTTTAGGTAAGCCGGGCGAGTATTAATTTAGGAACCTAGAAGTAATAATAATAATAATAATAATAATTGGATAATTTGTATAGCGCCGTTTTCGCGAAATACTCACCTCAAGGGCGCTTTACATAAGACAACTTACTGCTAGAAAAGAAAAAACTTATTTACTATTACTTATTCACTAGGTGGCATACAAGAAGTGGAATTAAAATTGAGTACTATAATAGTTTGTGAGTCCCTGAAAGAATTATGTGTTTTCGCGGAGTGCACAATATGAGTGGAAAACATTAGCTAGCGTTGTTGTGGTTAGATTTTATAGGTTTTTATAGGATTGTCTAAATAGATGCGTCTTAAGTTGTTTTTTGAACAGTGGTAAGCTGTCAGTTTGTCTCAGTTTGTTAGGTAGTTTGTTCCATAACTTTGGTCCAGCCACCGCGAAAGCACGATCACCGAAATTAGTTTTGTGGACGCGATTTACTTCAGCTAACCTATTTGTGGATGTGTTACTCAAATGTAGCGGTGTTGGGTAACAACGATGAATAATAATGATTCAGAAATTGTAACTAATCCCGTAAACATTAGCTAAATTTTATTTTTAGGATTATTTATGAATTTCTCGTTATCTTATTATAAATGATATTTATTTTTATTTATTATTATTAATATTTTTTATATGTTTTTAACGTGACATTTCTTATAAATAATACATATTATGCTAATCATTTACGAGCGTATAATGGATGTATACGAATGTATAATGGAATACGTACAAAAATTTGATAATTTAATTAATTATATATCTACTAGTGACACATAGATAGTAATCCAGATGAATACCAAGGAACTACTGGATGACTCAATGCTCCAAAATACTATAGAGAAAGGGCCTGGATGAAAGAGATACCCAGAACCGAAGAAGATATAGCCTGAGATCGAGAAGAGACGACCCCAACAGCCTACATAGGTAATGAGTTGGGACAGTGCAAGGAAGAAGAAGATATACTTACTTGTATGGCAGCATAACAATATTCCAATTTTCATATTTGTGTTTAAAAATAAATATATTTCGTATTTATAAGTAAATAGTTTGTTCACTGTAATAAAAAAATCGTGTGCCATACAGAACATTTGTGATTTTATACATAAGTAAGTTAAATTATAGAAGTCTCACAGAGACGAAGCTATGAGTATGAGATATGTGTGTGTAAGTCTTTTTGTATGATGGCCCAAGGCTGACAAACTGTATGAGCTGGCTTAAGTGATCACTCTCCACAACGCAACGTTCACCATTGCCATCGCAAGAATATCCGCACATTATCAATTTTTTAATGTTCCAAATAGATAGTTCTAGAGTGAAATTAGACTTTAAAGTTTTTATGATCATTATAAATAACATGATTACATTATAAACTTTTTATAATTTCTAAATAATATTTAGAACAAAGTTAAAAGTCGAAAATCAACAAATACAATTAGGAAATGTATTATAGATTTAAAAGTTGTATATAACACAATATTACCTCACAAGTGTAAATGCGCGGGTGTCAAGGTCATCGCCGTGTATTGTACGACAAGTAGCTCTGCAAAATATTGAATATTGAGAATTTTGTCTGGTAATCCAGATAGTTTATTCACATTTAGGAATGAGTTTTACATTTACAAGTTTTTACACACTACACTTTTTATGATAAATTAATGTCTTAATGCAGAAATAAATTTTAAATAATATTCGGAACAAAATAAAGACTGTCACAAATCAATAAATACAATTTAGGAATGAGTTATAGATGAACAAATTCTATATTGAATGCGCATGTTCCAAGGTAAACACCGTGTGTCTATGAGCATGTATTACATGCTTAAGCGACCAAGTTAATCAATTATTCTCTTTTAAACTGAGCCTGTGTCATAAAGAATATGTCAAGATTGCCATTTCTGGATGATATTTCATTTAAAGGAATATTCATTCTCGGTAGAGGAGAGAACTTGCCTACATTGGTATTATTAAGTATGAAAAAAGTATGGAGATCTCGTTGATCGGACCGGGATGCTTACGTATATTTGTTGCAATATTTATGGAGTGTCTAGTTTGTTATTGACTATTTTATAGAGTCATTAGGTTTGTAATTTTTAAGGAGATTTATTAGGTCTGAAAGGAGTCATTAGGTCTGCAAGGAGAAAGAAGATTAGGTGAAAATTTTCGAGTGTCCGATATATTAGAGATTTACGAAACTTTCATTGGATTTTTTCTACTCTGCTTTTGTGGATTTCGTAACTGATTGATCAGAAATAGTCTACAATAGTTTTTTTAGAACTTGGTGTAAAATGAGGCTTGGAGATCTCATTGATAGGACAGAGATGTTAAAGATTAAGGGTGTGTCCAGTTTATTATTGACTATTTTATAGAGTGTCATTAGGTCTGTGATTTTTATCTTTATTTTCTTATCTTACGCATCAGGCGAATTGATTAGACCCTGTCGATCGACAGTGTTTAAGGATTGATGGAAACTAGAATTGGTTTTCTCTTGAAAAATCCATACAGAGTTCCGCAGCACTAAGTGTGCAATGATTGACGGTGTCCAGAACGAAGGGGCGGGCTAATTCGGACCCCTGCGAGCCCAAAGAGCCGATCCTTGTAAGGAACATAAATATTTGTTACCCAACAAAATCTTTGACATTTGTACGAAGCCGGTGTACTCGATTCTACTCCCCCCGCGCCCCCACACAAGTCAGCCCCAAATACACTATTCACATCCAAGGGTTTAATACCGATACCGACAATCGGATTTTATTTGTTTTATTCGATTTTATTGAAACACTAGCTGTGCCCGCGCGGCTTCGCACGCGTAGATTTTTAGTACACTGTTTGGATCGTCATAGAACTTTCGCGAACCTTCTAGAACATTCTCCTTCCAGAACTTCCAAGAAATTTATTGAATGTGCAGAAACCTTCTAGATACACCGACACATTCCGCCACTCAGTTTAGAACCTTATAGAACTTTCAGGAATTTTCTAGAACCTTCTCCTTCCAGAACTTTCTAGAGCAGGTTTTTCCGGAACCTTCTAGACTCACCGACACAGTCGGCGCGCCTATTTTGAAACAATCCGAAGCATTTGCGGCCTTCCCATAACAAAAAAATGTGTTAGAAAGCACATTTTCGTCACCCACTCCCACCCACGCACAGCCACCCCCACCAAACTCGCGTATTCTCGATGTGACACCAAGGGCTATCCACCACCATAACCACTGGTGGGTGGTTGTGGAGAAAACTTGGCGCATAG
>JADDOH010010102.1:0-17031 GCA_016648135.1 Agrypnia vestita | reverse complement strand
AACAAAATAAATTAGTCAAAATCAAACAAAATTATTTTGCTGTTTTTGGAGAAGTAATCACGTGGCCTTTGAAAAACCGTTCATTTTGACTCTTTTTACATGAAAAGTTTAAGGGTGCCAAAAACCTGGAAGTTCCTCGAAAACTGCCCTCGGGGAGGGCGCGCGCGTGAGAGGAAAGCCAAGGGCTTGTTAAGGGCCCGCGCGACGGTTAAATAAAATTTAATAGAAATCAGCTTCGTGCGTTGTGTGAGAAGGTCGGCTCTTGTGACTTTCCCGTTTTCAGATATATATTTTTTGTATTATTCCCTCGCGAGAGATGCCTGCTTATATTATATCAGAGACGTTCGCAGCTGGCGGACCAAGGGAACACGGCAAAGCTTAAAGACGTTTTCGTACCCAATCCAAAAAAAAAATGAATGTATTTTAAAGTTTTGGTTGTACGATTGCGTAAATCATTTATTTTAAAAACTAACTAACTAACCATCACGCCGTTTCCCTGCAGGGGTAGGCAGAGAGGATTGAACGCCACACTCTTCTATCCTGGCACACCACTTTTGCTTCGGCCACATTCATACATCTTCTCATACACGTTCTACGATTGTTGCGGCTTTTAACAGGGCCATCCTCAAATACTTGTAGTACCTGATCGTGCCAGGTCTTTCGCGGACGCCCTCTATTCCTGTTGCCTTCAACATTCGCCTCATATATTTTCTTAACCATCCTTTCCTCGTTCATACGTTCCACATGACCAAACCATTTCAGCACTCCTTTCTTTATTCTATCTACCACACTACAGCCAGCATTGCATTCACTTCTAATTTGTTCATTCCTCACTCTATCGACCAAAGATTTTCCACACAAGCGTCTTAGTGACCGCATTTCAACAGCATTCAGTCTACTTTCATTCCTCTTTTGCCAATTCCAGGCTTCACTTCCATACATAAGGGTTGGCACTAGAACGCCATTATGTACCGCTAGTCTTGCTTCTTTTGACAGATTCTTATTGGCCATAATTGCCATATTGGCCATAATTTATTTTAATAAATATAAATTATACATGCATCACAGAAACGAAGCTTTTCATATAATGTAAGTCTTTATTGGGCATCCACAAAGGCTAACGACCTATAATTTTTTTAAATTGATTTATTTATTAACGCCCAACGAGGCTTTTGTAAACAAATAGGTAAAGTGTACATTTATGGAATACATAGTTTAAAGACAAAAAATAATGACAAAGTGGAAAAAATACTTAAAATACAAAAACAAATATAAAGATGAATATAAAAAGCAAGTATATAACAACCAGAAGCACAAGGAAAACATAATATAATAGAAATTCAAAAACAAAAAAAAGTAACATGGCTGGATCGAGTGATCACTTTACACAATGCATCGTTCACACATTCTACCCAATTTATGCAATTTATTTTACATATTTGACATAGCTACGCAATCACCATATATAGTTTTAAAAATTGTCATTACCACGAATTAGCATTTTCACGTGTCGTGGCCGCGGGAGGAATGAATGAAAACGCTGGAAATTAGTTAGCGATTTATTAATTACTGATTAAATAGCTATTCAATGTATAAAGTCACCTATTAAACTTAAAGCCATTCTTTAAATTACAATATTTCGTAATTTATCACTCGTAATAGACCCTTCATTATCGTTTCAATACTTTATTTAACATTATTCGCTTCGGTTTATTTCGCCACGTAAGTAGGAACTTCACTGGAACATTCGCTCGAATTATCGCTCGATAATTTTAGCCTCGTTACAGTATATATAGATGTCGCCGATGGTAAATGAAACCTCTATATTTTTTGATAAGAATATGAAGCAATATTCTTTTAAAATATAATTGTGTTACAACTAATAAAAATGTTTACATATTTTTATTTATTTATTTCATTCTTTTATACTGTCACAGGGCGTGGCTAGGAAGGCAAATGAAAACACTTAAACAATTTAATCTTAAATTTATTACGCAAAAACCCTGGACGCAAATTAAATTGGAGCCCTGTTCTTCTTGTTAATTTACTTAGAATACTTCATACATTAATAATTACGTTGTTTTTTAATTCGCACAATTTTACGCTGTTTTTATTATTTCGATCACTTTCTATGAAACTCCGTTCAATATTCGCACCTAGAAAAATTTCTCGACCGCCAACAGGTAATTTTTATCTTGGTACCTTTATTGACTATCGCTGGAATATAGTGCTTTGTTGCTAATGTCACGCCTGTTAACACGTCTTGGATAACTGACTCCACAACACGTCTCCGACTCTAAATTCTTCCCCCAAGTTGCCTAAAAATCCTCTCCACCGCTGCCCTACTCGAATAAGTTGACACAATTCTGTATTTAGATTGATTATTAATTACACCTGATATTGAGAGGAACTGCTCTTCTCGAACCTAAAGTATTGACAAAAATAACTCAACGTGTGTGTATAAGAAAGTTTAATTTAGTGTAAATTAAAATAATTTATACCATGCAGTTAAACATTGTAGGTTAAAATTATTTAAAACTCCTTTGCCCACATGCAGTACGTATTCTCGGGATTTTTTATTTTTTTATTTTTATTTAAATATTATAAATACATTTTTTTTTACAATAAAGATAGAGACGGTTACTTATAATGGATATTTCTCTTCTACATGAGTGACATAAACTCGTGTGTAGGAGAGGAGTATCATTACATTTTAAATATATTATGTATTATTCTAGAGAATAATATAATAAAATGAGTACACAATTTAGTAATAAGTAGGTGGCTTACACATATAATAAAATAAAAATTTAATTAACTCTGAAGGTATTTTTTAACGTTTTTTTTAAATGCCTCATATTTTTTTCAATCCTCATTTCAACAGGCAATTCGTTAAACCATTTCACATCTCTAAATGTGTAGTGATGCTGAAAAGTTGTGGTATGTATCACAGGGATATGTAATTTACCAAGTGCTATATTTCTGCCACTTGACACTCTTTGTGTCAGCTCGTTATTACTGTGAAAACTTTTACAAAGTTGAGGAATGCAATTTTTTTTAAAAATACTTTGTAATTTGTAAATCAAGTTTGTTTGTTCGTGGGTTGTTGTTGTTTACTGTGACAGTGACGGTGACAACTATTGTTGACAGTGAAATGGTTTAGTATGGACGCCTCCCCGCGCCGTTTGCACTCGTATGAGTTAAAGTGGCGTAGGGAGGATGACCTGACCACTTTAACATAAAAAAAATGCTGAATTGAGTGGTGAGAGTGTTAGGCCAATATGGGAACTACTGATTATAAAACAGCCCTTGATATGTGTGGGTTCCTCTTCAATGCTTATGTGGAAATTATGATTTGCGTATATTTGTCTGATATCGAAATTATTGAATGTTTCATCTGTCCTTTTAAAACAGTTTTCTGAGTTTCAATGACTGGATTGAGTGCACTCTTCTTCACTACTCGTTATTCAATTCTTCCAAGATTAATTAATGATCGATTGACGAATTGCGAAATGCATTACTATTATAAGTTTAGTAATGACTTTTATTTCTAAATTTTCTTTATTCTCTATTTTATATTACGTGCGTAGTAATTTTTTGCACTTTATCTACTCATTAATTACTCGTTGATTTTCAATTATTTAACTTTTATTTCGTATTTAATATACCTATAATAAGATATATTAGGTCCTTACATATGAAATTGGCGTGTAGTATGGGAGGAACATAAAGCCGATTTTTTTTAATTATAATATATTTATTTAATCAAAGTATGTACCATTGCTATTTATGCACTTTTGCCATCTCATAGGTAGTTCATTCACAGCAGTCAACGCGCGTTTGTTGATTTGCTTCACTCAATTCGTGAGGTACCCACCTTTCAAGCTTTTTCACCTTACCAATTTGCTTCAAGTGGATTAAAACAGTTTTATCACTAACAGCGCAGCCTGCAGCTAACTCGGATGTGGTTTGCGATGGATCCGCTTCCACAATAGCCTTCAATTCTTCATTATCAACTTTGGTCTCCGGCCGTCCACGGGGCTTGTTCTGCAGGTCGAAATTTCCAGAACGAAAACGTTGGAACCAAAAACGCACTGTGTTTTCTTTTGCGGCACCGTCGCCATACACATCATTAATCCTTCGAGCCGTTTCTGCAGCACTGGTGCCACGGTGGAACTCGTACTTGTAAATAATGCGATATTTCAAGTTTTTCATTTTGTAAACTGAGTGACGCAAATAAAAAAACAATTGAGGAAAAAACAAATGAATTATAATTTTCAAAACACAAATACATGAGTAAATAGCTGTATAAATTTGGATTTGGAATTCCTAACCAAAGAGAAGATATTTGAGATCAAATTTGCCAGTACGGCAAAACGCCAATTTCATATGTAAGGACCTAATATTTATTTATTTATTATATATATTTATACATCAGACACATGTTTTTTATAATAAATTAATTCTATGTTATAATATTTTTACAGACATTATACTCCCCATTATATAAGCCAGAGCTCGAGCTTAAGGGAGGAGTATTTACAAGCTAAATTAAAGTATAAAAGCAGAAACCATTTAGAAGTAGTAATTTTTTTTATTATACAAACCATTTGAGACATGTGAGCAATGTTACAATTCATCGTAGTTGTTGTCGAAAGTTGTCGAAGATCAAGGATTTGACTTCTTTCTTAAACTGTCCGTATTTTGGAATGTTCCTTTCTTGGAATTTGTTTTGCGACAACAATGTATTGTACCATTTAACTCCCAAGTATGTATAATGATGTTGTGCCATGGTGGTTCTTAAAGATGGTATCTTTATTTGTCCCTTTGTTCTATGTCTATTACTTATACAGTCTAAGGGATTAATTATTTAAATAAATTATAATATTTATTGCATTATCCTCCCTATAAATTAATAATTCGTTTATGAAAAATCAGAGCGTTTATATAAATAAATATTAGAGGTAAAGCATGATTGTTAGTCCCGTTAGTATGTTGTATCGAGGCTTGATTGCATCAAAATTTGACGAATCTATCTCAATTTGATTAAATCAATCGAAGGCTGCGCGGGGAGCATCTCCGGCGGAAGTGAGATATTAATTCTAGACACTATCTGGGCCTCGCAGGCTCTGCGGGTCCACTTGGGATTCACCCCTGGGTCCGGACATTTCTTCTAATACAATAGCCCGAGGCACAATGAACGCGGACTCTGCTAGTCGACCTAGATTTGGAAGGATTGAAAAACACTATCTGCGTTGGGACCCTTCAAAAATACTGCTATCTGCATTGCCGATACAGTGAATGGACACCCACCGCATTCCCAGGACTGTTTTACGAGCGAAAGCTTCCATATCGGTCCTACTCATACGACGCCAGGTTGACAATATTTTACTCTAAAGACCGTCTCCGTGTCACGTCATGTAAAGGGCAACTGCGACCCGGAGAGACCTGCAACCTGCAATAGTCTATTCACTGTACCTCCTTCACATAACACACTTTATTGTAAAAGCATAAAATACAGGTAAAAATGAATCAGTAAGATAACATATAGCAAACATAGAAATAGAAAATTCATTTAAAATATAATAATAGATCATGGTAAAAGAGAAAATATTGAATACAAATACAGTTCAAACACAGTTTAGCAGAGTTGGTCTAATTTAAATAATATAATCGAGAAAATTGCTCACATCTGCGCAGTTGTCAGCATTCGCCGCTAAAACCTACATCGAAAAAATAATTGATATGTAACACATAGTATTCAATTAACGATGCAGATTATGCCAATTGAAATCTGATAGTTTAGCACGAATGCAGACATTCTATTTTGAATCCTTGAAGACTGAGAAGACCTCGGCTTACGAATGACTCGAATGAACGCAAAAATACATCGGCCTAAAAATAGAATTTCGGTTTACGAACTGGCGTTAGGTTGTGCTCCAGTAGGCAGGAAACGAAAGGACTTTAGTGAAGCCTTAAACGTAAGAATCTTCTGTGATAGACAATGCTGCTTTAGCGAAGGTTTGGAGTTGATGGAATGAAAGAATGTTTGCTTGCGTGAAAGTGTTTTCATTATTCATCTGGGAGAAACTCCGGCAGCAAGTGAAATTGTATAAGTATTATAAACAAAAAAAGAATATAGGCGCGCAGTGGAGGTCCGCCCGATCCATTGACGGAGACCCGATCAACTTGTCGCCGCATCGTTTCTTCTTATCTCCCCAGAAAGACCTTTTTCATTCTGACTAATGTGTTTTTTTATTAGTTTCAATAAAGACTCGGTTGTCTAAAAAATTTCAAGCATCAAATGAATTATAAAGATTATCAAGAATCATTTTAGTAGAGACTGGAACAGATTATTGTAACATTGGTTCGGTTTACAAACACACCGGATTACGAACAGTTTTACGGAGGTTCTACTGTATTTTGTAAGAAATTAACTGAAGCCCGTCTTATTTAATTTGACTATTTCTTATTGCGTTATTCAAATTATTGTAGAATCAGTACAAATGAATTTTCCAAACATTCAATGACACACAGAACATTTAAGACTGGACAATAATTTTGCTTCAAAGTGACGCCGGATACCGCCCTATAGAACATGTGGGCCTCTGTGTATTATTTCACACTATGTTACTGGCAAAGGGAGAAGTCTGTGATCTTATTAAATTTTTTAAATGTATATTTATTTAAAATAATTTGGAATATTAGGTCCTTACATATGAAATTGGCGTTTTGCCGTACTGGCAAATTTGATCAAAATATCTTCTCTTTGGTTAGGAATTCCAAATCCAAATTTATACAGCTATTTACTTATGTATTTGTGTTTTGAAAATTATAATTCATTTGTTTTTTCCTCAATTGTTTTTTTCTTTGCGTCACTCAGTTTACAAAATGAAAAACTTGAAATATCGCGTTATTTACGAGTACGAGTTCCACCGTGGCACCAGTGCTGCAGAAACGGCTCGAAGGATTAATGATGTGTATGGCGACGGTGCCGCAAAAGAAAACACAGTGCGTTTTTGGTTCCAACGTTTTCGTTCTGGAAATTTCGACCTGCAGAACAAGCCCCGTGGACGGCCGGAGACCAAAGTTGATAATGAAGAATTGAAGGCTATTGTGGAAGCGGATCCATCGCAAACCACATCCGAGTTAGCTGCAGGCTGCGGTGTTAGTGATAAAACTGTTTTAATCCACTTGAAGCAAATTGGTAAGGTGAAAAAGCTTGAAAGGTGGGTACCTCACGAATTGAGTGAAGCAAATCAACAAACGCGCGTTGACTGCTGCGTTGCATTACTCAACCGGCACAATAATGAAGGGATTTTAAATCGAATCATTACCTGTGATGAAAAGTGGATCCTGTACGATAATCGGAAGCGCTCATCGCAATGGCTGAACCCTGCCGAACCAGCCAAACCATGCCCCAAGCGAAAATTGACTCCAAAAAAGTTACTTGTGAGCGTTTGGTGGACTAGTGCTGGTGTCGTTCACTACAGCTTTCTTAAATCTGGCCAGACGATTACGGCAGATGTCTATTGTCAGCAACTGCAAACCATGATCGAAAAGCTAGCTGCTAAAACAACCGAGGCTGGTTAATCGCTCTAGGCCACTGCTGCTTCATGATAACGTTAGACCACACACTGCACAATAGACGGCTACCAAATTAGAGGAGCTTCAATTGGAATGTCTAAGACATCCACCGCACTCTCCGGACCTTGCCCCAACAGATTACCATTTTTTTCGAAATTTGGATAACAGTTTGAAAAAATTCAACTCCGATGGGGCAGTCCAAACCGCCTTCAAAGATTTTATTGATTCCCGTCCGAATGGTTTTTTTAGTAAAGGGATCGATGAACTACCAAAGAGATGGCAAAAGTGCATAGATAGCAATGGTACATACTTTGATTAAATAAATATATTATAATTAAAAAAAATCGGCTTTATGTTCCTCCCATACTAAACGCCAATTTCATATGTAAGGACCTAATATATAAGCCAAATTAACGTTCAGAAATCGATCTGCAAGTATTAAATATGCAAAGCTACATAATGTATTATAAAATAAATTTTACATAATAAAATCTCAAAACTATCAACTTAATCTTATTTAGCAAAATAAAATAATACAATATAAAATTTACACACGTCAGAAAAACTTAAAGACTTAAAATGTGATGTAATTGAAAGAAGTATTACGACCAATGCAAGGATAGCTTAAAAGCTAGGATAGATAATGCCTTCCGTGAAACGCTACTAGCGTTTATTAATTTCATTGTGTACATAAATTTCATTTGACTACTCAAACATTCTACCACAAGCTCAGGTTTTCATACAAGACAAGGTTTTACACTGAAAAATTGTATGCACCTCCCTGTCGTGGAGGAGCATACAAAAATATACAACAATATTAGATAAAATACCTTCAAGGTCTGCTGAATCCGAAGTCGAGGTTCGCTGATGGTATATTACCAGGTAAGCAAGCCGTCCGATCCTCTTGAACCCCTGTATGTAGATGGTTAAGTGGTCTTGATAACAAAGAAATCTTTTGTTCCCGCGGGCGAGTTTCAATAGCATACTTAGGCCTAGTGATGGGACACATTTAGTGATGGGCAGTACTGAAATCTATCGCGATTCTTTTTTTTACTTAGTGCGTAATTATTTCATCACAATATATAAAGTCCACTTTATACCCCTTACCCAAATAATATATAGGAGCCCGGCTACCGCTTCGCGGCCGCCGAGTTTGATAATTATATTTTTTCACAACTTAAGTTTCGAGCGAAACGGAATCTCTCATGGACAGATGAAGTATCAAACATAAAACATTATTTGTTCCACCTGCTTATTCGATTCCCGATTCTTTTGACATTATCTTGCATCCGCGGAATCCGGCGGGCACTTGCATCAAGCATGCGACCGAACCGTCTCTTACCGTACTTGGGACGGGTCGGTAAAGAAAGCTGCAGCTCGAGCGGCCAGCCAGAGGTGTAGAAAAAAGATGGCGCGCCACGTTACGATAAGTGATGCTGAAGAAATGTGATGCGGAAGATTAAAAATTTAGACCACAAGCCGTCATCATGTACAAAAATTTTGTTACATTCTGTTGTCTCTAACGGCTTGCGTATTGATGATTAAGAGGCCGCCAAAGAAGTAAAACTCCATCCCTTCAAGGTTAATGAGAGTTGTAAATTGGTATCCAGCTCGTGGATATTCAAGTAAGCCAGATTCCCTTACATATATAACCAGATTCCTGTCCTATCGGGATGTGCTAAACTAATAAAACTTATGATAATAGTCCATACAGGGATTCGATTCACGAAAATATTTGTTTTTTGGGGTTCGTACCCGGCGTTGCACGGGTTAAGTATGAAGTTAAAGATAAGTTTGTGGGGGGAAACTTTACTGCAGGGGAGAAACGTGGCCTATGTTTACCGCCAGTTCCTAAATAATGCATATGCAAAGTTCGGTAGGGCTATACAGGTTTTCATTGAAAATATATCAAGGGGAGGGGAAGGGATAAAGGGAAAGGTGAAAATGGGTCCTATGTTGCCCGTCGGGTCTTAACAAATAAGTACACCTAATTTGGATCAGATTTGTCGGAAGGTACAGATTTGCTAGGAAAATATATAAGAAGAAGAGTATTGGTAAAGGGGAAGGGAAAAAAGTTACCTACATTAACCACCGGGTCCCTAAAAATTAGAATGAAAAATTCAGGTCAGATCAGTCAAAACGTGTAGATTTGTTACAGTATATATCAGGGGGAGGGGGTGAAAGGGGAGGAAGAAAATTAAATCTATGTGTCCCGCTGGATTTAAAAGAGTTAATATGCAAAATGTAGATCAAAAATATATCAGGGGAGGAGTAAAGGCGAAAGGGAAAATTTATCTATGTTACTCACCGGGTTGCAAAGAATAATTATGCAAAATTTAGGTCAGGTCGGTAAAAAGTAGATTTGAATATAATATAAATCAGGATGTTTAAATCAGTTCAATCTATACTCTGACATGGTCTTCAAAGAAGCGCTAGATAATACAAATCTTGGCGTGAAAGTCAACGGTGTGGCTATCAACAACATCCGATATGCTAATAACACCGTTTTCTGGCAGATAGTATTGAAGACCTGCAACAACTGCTCAGTAAAATTAATTCAACTGGCGAACACTATGGTCTAAACATTAATATTAGCAAGACCATGTTTATGGTTTTTAGCCGAGAGAATCGTCCAAATGTGTGCCTTCAATTAAAGGGTGTCAACATTGAGAGAGTAAAACAGTTTAAATATTTGGGCAGCATTATTACTTACAATCTGGACCCTGATACGGAGAACAAATGTAGAATAGACACAGCCCGTGCATCTTTTAATAAGATGAAAAGTGTACTCTGTAATGACGACTCAAACTTGAAGCTCAGACAGAGGTTGATCAAATGCTACGTATGGTCAGTTCTACTTTACGATGTTGAAGTATGGACGCTGAAGGTGAATACTCTAAATCGCCTAGATGCGTTCGAAATGTGGATACATCGTAATGACTGACATGACTAGTAATATTGAAGTTTTACGTAGAGCAAATACAAAAAGACAGTTACTCAATACAGTAAAGCTCCGTAAAATTTCATACTTTGGTCATATAATGAGAGGCAAAAAGTACTCCACCCTTCAGTTCATCATGAAGGGGAAGATTGAGGGTCGCAGAGGGGTCAGAAGGAGGCGGCTTCGAAACATCCAAAAGTGGACCGGGATAAGAAGCCTGGAAGCGCTGTTCTACACTGCTCTGGACAGGGAAACTTTCTCCCAGATGATCGCCGACATCGGGCTGATCCGACAAGGCACATGAAAAAGAAGAATAAATCAGAAAGAGGGGTGGGAATGACATCTATGTTACCCGCCGGGTTGGTACAGATTTGCATGAAAAATATATCAGGGAAGGGGGGTAAACATAGAGGAAAATTTTACCTATGTTAACCACCGTATCCCAAAGAATAAGAATGTAAAATTTAGATCATATTGGTCAAACGGTATAGATTTTCATGGAAAATATATCAGTGGAGGGGGTGGGGTGAAGGGAGAGAGAGGAAATCTCACCTACGTTACCTGCCGAGTCTTAAAGAATATGTATGCTAAATTAGATCAGATTGCTCAAAAGGTGTAGATTTGTATAAAATATATAACCGCTCTACTACAGATGCAATCTTAGTAAAGATTGTAGAAAAGGAAATATCAAACACATTGGTAAAGACTGTCCAAAACCTATATACCAACTGTAAAACTAAAATTAAAGTCGACAATGAACTATCAAAAAAAATCTTGACTAGTAATGGTAAAAGACAGAGAGACAGTCTAAGCCCTTTTCTGTTCAACCTCATAATGGATGAAATCATAGAAGAGGTAGTTGGCTTAGGACTGGGATACAAAATGGGTAACAAAATAATCAATGTAATATGTTACGCAGATGACGCAGCGATAATAGCAGAGTCTGAAGATGACTTGCAGAGAATGCTGTAAAAATTCCAAATTGCATCAGAAGGGCTTTATTATTTTTTTTCTTATTTTTACATATAAGATCCACAAAATATTACAGACATTTGTCTGTAAGTGCAATCAGCAAAATTAAAACTTTGGCAATATCAAAACAACTAACAAAATGTAAGCTGAGTATTGATAATGCGCATGTGGAACATTTCAGGAGCTTCAGATATCTAGGTGTAGAAATCTGTAGCCATAGCAATCTGTAGGTATACCGAAGTTCAAGAGCATGTTAACAGAGCATCCACTGTATCAGGGTGTCTCTAGACTTTGGTCTGGAATAAAAAAAATATGCACATTGAATGTAAGGTCAAAATATACAAGACATGCGTGCGACCTATTATGACATACGCTATAGAGACGCGGGCTGACACGGTCCGCACCAAAGGACTCCTCAAAATAATTAAAATAAAGATCCATTACTGGAAAAACTCTACGTGACCGTGTCTGAAATGAAGACATAAGGAAAACTTGCAAAATAGAGGACATAGCACGAAGAAGTAGATCCAGAATGAGATTCTGATAGAATCGTGTAGCCAGAATGGACGGAGACAGACTCGTGCATACAGCAGCGAATGAAATCCCCTTTGAACGATGCCTACCGGGAAAACCACAGAAAAGATGGAGAGATAGCTGGACCTCGTCTTACCAGGAGGCATAGTTTTCTGTAGCACAGATCAACAGTTCTACTAAAAGAAAAAGAAGAAGAAGAAGAAGAATCCATTTATTTGAAGAAGATATACCAAAGGAGGTGGAGTGGGGCGAAGCGGGAGGAATTAAATGTCATATATGTTATACTCCGGGTCCTAAAGAGTAAATATGCAAAATTTGGATCAGATTTGTCAAACGGAGTAAGTTTGTACAGAAAATATATAAGGGGGAGAGGTAAGGTAAGGCGAGAAGAGGGAAACGTCGCCATGTTACCCGCCGGGTACTAGAATAAGAATGCAAAATATGGGTCAGATCAGTCCAATATACCAAATATGGTACAGATTTGCATGGAAAATATATCAAGGCGATGGTGAGGGGTAAAGAGGAAGGGGAAAAATGTCACCTTTGTTACCCGCCAGGTCCTAAAGAATAAGTATGCAAAATGCGGGTCAGATCAGTCAAACGGTACAGATTTGCATACAAAATATATCAGAAGGAGGAGGAGGGGTAAAGGGGCAGAGGTAAAATGTCACTTTTGTTATCCACCGGCTTTCAAAGAATAAGCATTCAAAATTTGAGTCAGATCGGTAAAACGATACAGATTTGCATGGAAAATATATCAAGGGGTGAGAGCGGGTTAAGGAGAAGAGGGGAAATGTCTAAATCTAGTGGCCCTGTCATTGTTCACATTAGTGAACAATATCATTTTTTGTATTCCACAATATTATCATCTCTATGTTCTTAAATTCTATCTTTTATCTTATGTTTGTAAATTTAGGTACTAAATTTCATATAAATTTAATTCCAAATTCCAAATTCCTGAATCCACCCTACATCTGACAAATTGAGAGTCCGCCTACCAACCTAGCCGAAGTATAAACTGTAGGTGAGATATGTAGGTATTCATCAACTCAAAACTTCAAAAAAAAAAGCGTCTGAATGATTTATAAAATGCAAAAATTTCATATTCTTTTCCATCTGGACTAGAAAAATCGCTGGCAGAATCAATAATCCGCCAATACTGCTGACGTTAGCAGGGCCGAGCGGAAACACAATAAAATAATCATCTGGCCCATCGGGCATCAATGTCCGGACCGCCGGCCTTCCATCTGTGGTGCGCCCTCGCGGGCTTAGTCCGCCCCTGTGCATGTGTACCAGGCCGCCCTCCGCGCAAACAAACCCTCACCCTAGCGGGCGGTTCGCACATGTGAGAGCTAATTGCGTGGTGGTGGTTTCTGAAAGTTACAAGACTTTAATATATTTTCCGAAATATCGAGACTTTGTGCATAAAAATATATATTTTAAGGATTAAAAAATATATTTTCAACAATATTCTTAAATGTAGGTATGATTTAGGAACACAATTAATGGATTTTGTCGACAGGGGGATAATTATATCAATTAAGATAAATTGTAGAAGTCTTACAGGGTTGAATCTATTTGTATGGGAAACCTGTATGAGCTAGCTGATGTCTCTGGCGTAGTGGTTTGAAAGAAAATGATGAAGAATGTTTTACATGTATGCACATACTACATTCAAATATTTGAAAATGTGTGGATGTTCTTACGGTGGGATTGATAAATAAACATTGTAATGTGTAAAGTGGTCATTTAAGCCAGTAAGGCCGTAAGCCACACTATAAAGACTTCCATAAATGTTTCCCATGTTTTAGCGTCTTATTTGTGAGACTTCTATAATTTATCTTAAGGAAAAATATGTTATCTATACCTATAAAACTCTATGTCTGTCTGCCTGTTTGACCGATCTGACGCAGATGTAAACATTCTGTAGGGTCCGATAAAAAAAGTTTTCCCAAGACACTCCCCACTCTTTTGATCACACCCCCTCCACCTGATATTTTTTTGGTATAAATCTACATCGTTCGACCGATCTAGCCCAAATTTTGTATAATTATTCTTATTGCGGCGGCAAGTAACAAATACGAAACTTCGCCCCCCTTTACCCCTCCCTCCCTGATAAATTTTCCATTCAAATCTGTACCGTTTGACCGATCTAACCCAAATTTTGCATACATATTTTTAGGACCCGGTGAGTAACATAGATTTCGTCTCCCTCTGTACCGTTATACCGATCGGACTCAAAATTTGCAAACTTATTCTTTAGGACCCGGCGGGTAACATATGCGAGATTTTCTTCCTCCCCCTATACCCCTCCCCTTACCCTGATATATTTTCAATGCAAATCATTTGACCGATCGGACTCGAAATTTGCAAACTTATTCTTTTGGACCTGGCGGGTAACACAGGTGACAGTTCCCTCCTCCCCCTCCCCTTAATATATTTTCAATGCAAATATGTACCTGTACGATGATGGACGGATCGCTACCATCGCACACTGGTCGAGGATTAGAAATAAATACTTTCCTTTCCAATCTCCGCCGATAATGATTGACAATACTCTGACACCCGAGATACACTGGGACAAAGCTAACTATATACAGTGGACAAATTGTACTTGCAGTTTTCCCTATACGTCGAGTGCCGATTCAATCCGCAATTCTCTTGGCATCGTCAAATCCGGAACAATTGGTCTGTCTCTTCCGGAAGGCTTAGTTGAACTGAACTTAAACACACGAAGAAGAATGTCGGTTCTCACCGAAAAAAGGACACCGACACGCTTTTCAACTGTCACTGGGTGTGTTTTAAAAAATTTGAATCCTGGCTAGCTGTTGGCGCAGAACACATCGGGTGCTAGTCCGATCAATCAGAATCATGGCGCGGCCCGCGTGTGGCGATCACGAAACAATACCATTCCACCGATCGAACTCAAAATTTGCTCTCACTTTCAAACTCATTCTTAAGGAACCGGGTTTTGGAAGCCCCAGAGTTCTTGAGAAAACTTTGTGGTGAATACTCTACAAAACCCAAGTCCACGTAAAATTCCATGGAAATAAAAATATAATTGGATGCTAGTTTATAAATTAATATATACATATATATTTAAAATGCACATTTTAAAAGATTTAGAAAATTATAAACAACGTTGTAGTGTTAAATTAGTTTGCGGTTTAGTAGTAATTACTCCCATTTTTACAGATTTCGGACATAGGGCATGAAGAGATGACTATACTTTGGATCCATTATCTTTTGGCACGTCAAGTTTCGGAGTAAATTTTACTACTTGGATCTCACCTTGCACCGTGGTGCGCTTGTGGGTGAGTGCTATAGACACCGGAGCATATCACTTGGGTATGTGAGTTGCTGAATGCTTGGAGGTTTAGAAATTGAGTTCCCGAAGTCGTTCCGCTAGAAAGGAATGAACCTCGGACTCTTCCGGGTATTCGCTTGGACGAGGGCATCGTGCTAGGAGCTGCTCCGTGGATGATGTCTGTGAGCCTGCGGACATCTAAGATTGAACTGTCCCGTCTTTTGTTCTGTTCTTCATTTGTTGGGAGTTGATCCTGATTTTTTTACTTCCAACAAGTTTTTTACTGTCCCTCCTGCTTACTAAATTCACAAACTGCTGCCTTATCCTGACCTATAACTTTGTATACATTATATTATATTTGCTAATCTTGTACTATTGTTATTGACCATTGTATATCTACTCATCTTTTTTTAATAAAATATTCTCTATACATGCATCGCTTACATTTTATCATTTATTGTATGTTTTTAATAAATAAATTTTGCTCAGCTTCGGAGGAGGAACAGTGAATGGACTTTTACTGCCAGAACCTCGCGGTATTGCCCTTTACATGGCACGGCACGGGGATGGTCTTTAGTTTGAAAAAATTGTCTTAGTGACGTATGAGTAGGACCGATATGAGAGTTTTCGCTTATAAAACGGTCCTAGAAATGCGGTGGGCGTCCATTCACCGGATGATATAAATAACTTTTTCATTACAATATAGAGTTACTTTGTATTAGGAAAATATATAAATGATTGAAAGAAACATATATTTTTGACCCTTCAGCGTTGCGCAATGATTATAGTAATAATATAATTATTTTACATTTTGTAGTCAGCTGAAAGAAAATCGCACAAGGGCAAAATAAAATATTTGCGGTTAAAGGGTTGAGCACAGTTACAATTGTTGTATCTTACTTATTGAGCTCGTCGGGCAATTACCGGCGGCACTGTGCGCTAAATCCCTTCTAATTACACCCCTGTCCTGGCAGGACATTACGGGATCAGGGGGAGGGGCGGGGGGCCACGGTTTAGCCTGCGGTCAACTTTGGGCGGACGAGAGGGACCCCGCGGTGCAAGATTGCACTTAGTGTGTTTGTTGCGAGTGAGCTAAGCTTTAATAAATATATTACAACAACACTGGATGTTGCTTCATAATGTAGACACAATAATAAGTTATTATTAAATACTTAAATAGTTTCCACTAAAAACACATTAACTTTTTTGGGATACTTTTTTTACCACAGAGACTAAAATTAGATACATGGTCGCTTGAAAATATAATAAAGCATCAATTTATTATACTTTACAGAAGAGACAAAAAAAAGCTTATTTGAAATTGAATGTTTATGCTCTATTGTTATTTCTTGATAATTATTTCGAAATTTCATTTAAAAAATACGTACGTACGAAAATACTTTTTTAAATTTAAAAAGTAATCATTTTCGCGGTATATAGATTTCTTTGTCACATATACTATTTTCTATCTCGACATAAAAATAAGTCGCCACAATAATAAAACATATTAATAAATGCAAAATACTTGGCAATATCAGATAACCAAAATATTGAAGGATGGCCCTGTTAAAAGCTCCAATAATCGAAAAATGTACGTGAGAAGCAATGCTGGTGTGTCAAGATGTATACAACATAAAGTTTTCAAACCTCTCTACCCTTGCAAGAAAACGACATCATAGTTAGGTTAGGT
>JADDOH010010101.1:0-32314 GCA_016648135.1 Agrypnia vestita | reverse complement strand
TAGAGATAGGGAGATCTAGTCTCAAGTGAAATTTAACGTTGGGGGAACCTGAAACGACACAAGGAGAAGAATTAAACATCCCTCTGGGGACAAAATTCAGTGACTACGTTCTTAGAAAATACCGTATATAAAATTACTGTTAAATTATATACTGGTGTATGAAAGGAGTTCAAAAATTGAAATACTGATTTTTCAGGCGTATTTTAGTAACGTTAAATAATTTGAAAGAATAATCAAATAAACATTAAAAAGAGTATTGCTTCATGATCCATGTTAAAAATATAGATGTATCATTACCAGGTGCAAAATCTATGTATACTAGATCATGAGAAAATACTACAGATGTCTATTCAAATAAACAAAAGATTTTCAGATTTGGAACATATTTGTATATAGAATTTTCAAAAATATGATAATGTCTGGATGTTCTTACAATGGTATTGGTGAACATTGCATTGTGTAGAGTGATCACTTAAGCCAGCTCTTACAGGTTGTGAACCCAGAGCCATGGTGTCTAAAAGATCTCCAAACACGTTTCTCATATAAATAGCTTTGTCTCTGTGAGAATTCTATAATTTATGTGAATTATATAGATGTTTGACAACACTACATTATGAAAGTGGAAGTTAATATTAATGCGTGAATATAATACAAAATGCTTGACGTTTAACATTATACATTACTGTGTTTTTTAGCAATCAAGGATGCTAAGGTATCACAAACAGGCTTCGTAACGAGTGTACTGCCTTCGGGGTTATCTATCTGGGGTAGAGTTCTGGGATGCTGGGTGTGCAGATATCAACTTCTCACAAGGCGCTTTACACTCACAGGGCGATAAATCCTTTCAGCCGTATTTGTGCATCGTACTATGTGTACATCTATTATGGTAACTTCGGATGAGAATCATATTACTGTTTGCAGAGGAGTATAAGTGGAAAGTTGTCAAACTATCCTGGCAACCTGAAATTTAGGTACAAATCGGGTGATTTTTTACAAGGAGACGATTCTTTTTTTTACCACCGCTTATTTAAGGTATGCAGTAAACTTTTATTTTACAGGAAAATTTTCGAAAGGAAAAAAGGCCATGTTCATTTCCGGAATGGTCCTCTGTCGTGACTGAGATGTAGCATTCTCCGGTGCATATTTGTCTGATGTAAAAAAGAAGGTCTTTTGTCATGTATCAACTTATTAAGGAATGAATTACCTTAAGTGAAGCATATTTTTCGCCTGTCGATGAGAGGTTCTAGTATTCTCGAAACTCGAGTAGTAAAATATAAAATTATAATTAAACGCATGTAGAGATTACATAGTTTATTACCCAATTTAATAAGAAACGCCAAATTCATCAATAATATATATAAATACAATTTAAACAGACTGCGTAACTTTGAAATACTATTTTGGATTCAGTTTGAGGTGTTATGGTATTTAATTGATAGGGGAGAAGAACCCCTTCAAAAGTGCCCACATACAAAAATAAAGCTTTACCGACGTCCTTGGATAGGTTTTGTTTAAATACATATAAATATAACACTTGTGTTAATATATAATTAATTCATACATAAATATATAATGAATAAATACATAAATACAGAATGAATTAATATATACATTAAAATTGCTAAATCATAATTTGGCATTAATTAAAAATATGTTGATATTAATTGTGATATTAATTATACGTGCCATCCGAAAGTACCTTTTATAAACTGAATTTCCAATTTTCTCTGGTGTCTGTTGCCATATTGGAATGGCTGCTAATGTCAGGGTTAATTATGTGATTTGGAGTAAACAGCCTTCCTGGTAACTTTACCCGCTGGGGGCATCGGTCCTTAAATATTACACAGCCTTATTACATTTCGTTTGCATTTCCATTTCTGACAAAGTAAGCATTATATAATTGAGGGAATGTTTGCAAAGGGATAATGGTTCGAGGACCCCAAACGTAAGTTCTGCATGTGTTCATTAATGGAATGTTTCTAAATTAAATCATTAAACTGTTGACCCACGCATAATTGCTCGGCAGATGAATTGAGCCTTTCGTAAACACGAAATACTTGTCACATTAGTGTTCTTGTTATTTTTAATACAGAATACATGTTACATCAATATTCATACTCTTTTCAATACAGAATACATGTAACATCAGTATCATTACTATTTTAACAGAGAACTCATATAACATCAATATCATTACCATTTTGATTCGGAATTAATTTAACATTAATTAAATATCCTAATTAAATATTTAAATACGAAAGCAATGTCAAAGTAATATCCTAACTATTTCAATACGGAGTTATTTGTGACATTTATGTCCTTACTATTTTCATCACCGAATGCACACCCCACCAATTAAGATCATAAATCGTAGACTCGTGTTGCTTATTCAAGATTTCTTTTGATCATTGTAAAAAAAAAAATCTGGTATCCCAAATTGATTTTTTTATTCCAGCACTGTCTTGATTATAAAATTACTATGATTACTAATTAAGTGGTTACTAATGTATATTTCTATACGTTTGATCAATACATAAGTCTCTGTATACATGAAGAAACACTCGACATTTGAAAGGGTGAGGAGAGAACGAAGAAGCGCCTCGCGCTGCGCGAGGACTCCCTGTCACACTGACGCATAGCGCGGGCCGTGACTGCACGCGCATCACCTACATGTTTCGAAGGACAATATTACTATTCAGCAGGTCGCGGTAGCCCACCACAGCGACGCGACGACGGGAGACATCACCATAGCATAAAATCTATTTAAGCTCACAAATTAGCAGTCTTATTATATATTGATATAAAAATGTAAATAAAGCACACCGACACTCGTGAATAGGATGAGAAAGAGAGAGTGAGTCTCCCGCGCGCGTCTTGATGGATGTCCCCTCTCGCTCTGCGGGCCCTGGGAGTGGCGGACGAACAGATGTCTCCCTTAACGAGAGGGGCGGATCCAGGAGACGGGCCCTTTTTTGTTTTGCCCTAATAAAAATTAATGTACTACAAGAATACAACTCGCGCGCTTATTGCCCAATGGCCTAGGTTACGACTATTACGGTTACAAAACATTCAGTTTATTGCATTCAACACCGCGAGTGTAACAAAAATAAAAAATCCTTCGTGAGGTATTAAAGTATCATCCAAAAATTGAATTCAGTCAACGAGGATTACTAATAATTATAATATACTGAATTTGAAATTTTATAATAAATTTAAAATGTGGCCTGTAAATTTATAAGAAACAAGATTTTGGAAGGAATAGATAGATAATCCTAGGTGACTGCGTTCAAGACGTTTTAAAATTTTTTTTTTGGATATTGTTGCTTTTCCTTTTATACCTCACATTTTCATTCGTGTTGAAATAATAAATTTTTTATTTACTTCTGCTATTTGAAAAAATAAGTCTATCGACATAGAAGGTTGACATTTGAAGTGTTGTGCTAGAAGAATATTTCTAGTAGAGCTTTAGTGAGGCAGATTATTTTAAGTTAAAATTTCGATAGAAATACTGCCTTTTACGGAGGTCTTCGATCCGGAAAATTTCGTTTAAACGTGTTTGTTATTTAATTGTCTTGTTTTTGGCCGAATAATACATATCGACCGTAAACTATCAATATCTCCTATCTTGAAAAATATACCTATTGTTTTCATGATCTCATTATTTAACTATATTTATTTATTCTTTTTTTCTTTTCCTATTTTTTTAGGTATTCCATAAAAATCTGTTTCATTTTTGTTATCCTTTTGAATAATTGTGAAAATAAAATATAAATAAAAATTAACGACGAATTGTAGTTGTATGATCATAAAATCTTTTTGCGTGGTACGAGGCTCATACGTATCGCTGTTTGTCCCTTAAGTGCTGTCTGCTTTCTTTCCCCTTTTTCAGTGTATTTTTATTTATTTATTTTTAACTAGCTGTCCTAACCCGGCGTTGCACGGCTTAAGAATTAAGTTTAAGATAAATTTGTGAGGGTAAACAAAGGTTCGATTCAAATGGCATAGATTTGCATCGAAAATATAAAAGCGGAGGGGAATGGTTAGAAGAATAGGGGGGATATGTCGCATATGTTACCCGCCGAGTCCTAACGAATAAGTTTCCAAATTTTGAGGTCTGATCGGCCGAAAGGTACAGATTTGCCTCGAAAATATGTCAGGGGGAGGGGAAGGGGTATGAGAATAGGGAGGAAATGTTGCTTATGGTACCCGCCGGGTCCTAAAGCATAAGTATGCAAAATTTGAATCGAATCGGACAAATGGTGTGGATTTGTATAGAGAACAGACAGACAGACAGACAGACATTGTGTTTTATAGGTATAGATTTAAAGACTATCGACAGGTCAGAATGACTCTAATGGATAATCATTTAGGACAAGGTGATTAGTACAGTTAAATTTTACAGTAAAACATTAATACGTTATACAATATAAGTATAATACAATATGCGACTATAAGATGAACGAAGTTCACAATCTCCGCATCACGGGCGATTCATAGTTAGAGTATATTAAGCCAAACATCACAACCGTGCTTCTTTCATCGGTTACAAATAAATCATAACTATCAGGAAGATTAAAGGTTCAAACATATTTATTAAATCATTACGCCACCCCTTGAAGGGGTAATGCGTTCAAATTTCACGCGTTCACGAATGCGGAAAAATTTGGCGTGTCGCGTGTTTGTGGATGCAGAATCCAGCGCTTCCCATGGAGCTATCACATCCCTTTGACGCGGGGTAGCTGGGATTTCATTATTAACCCGTCAAATATAATTTGCGAATGTGCGAGTATACGTGCTCACGTACACGTGTTTACTTTGAGTACTTTCACCAACAACCAAATATGTGTTTATGACACATCTGCACAAAATGCGGTGCGCGGGCTCAATTTCGATGGCAAAAAATAATAAACACGCTGATTGAATTTCAAAATAAGCTCGCTGCGCTATTTCAGCGCGACTATAACGCAACATAGCAAATACAATTACTAAACCTTATAAAATAATTTGGTAGTTGTACGGCTTCCCTCGTAGTGCAGTGGCATGGCATGGCAGTGGCATGACACTGGCTTCTCATATACATTTGATTGCTGGTGTGCACACAGTGATATTGATTGCTGGTGTGCACACAGTGATATTGATTGCTGGTGTGCACACACTGATATTGATTGCTGGTGTGCACACAGTGATATTGATTGCTGGTGTGCACACAGTGATATTGATTGCTGGTGTGCACACAGTGATATTGATTGCTGGTGTGCACACAGTGATATTGATTGCTGGTGTGCACCAGTGATATTGATTGCTGGTGTGCACACAGTGCTATTGATTGCTGGCGTGCACACAGTGATATTGATTGCTAGTGTGCACCAGTGATATTGATTGCTGGTGTGCACACAGTGATATTCTCAAGCCTGCGTGTTTTATGTTGTGTTGTGATGGATCTATGGCCAGTTGTCGTGTTAAAAAATAAATATATCATCTTCCTCTTTAACCATTTTTTATGGACTGCAGAATTAAGACCTCCCTACGTGCCTCCCACTTATGTAAGCCTATTCTTATTTGTTGCCACGTGTTTACTCAGAATTTAATGATTTTGTCGATGTAGCACGTTTAAAGGTGTTTTTGATTTCTTACTGAATGATTGTATTGTATTCGTTCAGCAATGGTATGTGGCCTACCCATTGTCATTTAATTCTCTTGGTTTCATTATATCAATTATTCCACTCTTCTGTTCCCTTATCCATGGTTCTATTTTTCAGTATCTTCATATGTGAGGTATAAAAGCAAAGGCAGCAATATCCAAAAAAATTTAGTCATCGAGGATAATTAATTAAGAATGTACTTAATTCGATATTTTTTTATTTTTTTTTATTTATGCTTCAACAGGCCAAGAGGTCCAATAACAGAAGCGAAAAACATACACCCAGGGTTGAGTAAATCACAAAGATGAATTGTGACCTCACATAATATGATGTCCAAGATTCAAGAGATAATAGATTGGCAATAGCTTTTCAAACATCAAGCGTTTTAAAATGAAAATAGGCCAGCATTATGGTATAATTCTTCAAAAAACTTTCAATCTATATCGTCAATAAAATATTCTATCTATCGATATCTATATACAAATATTATATTTCAATGATACTTTAAAGATTTATCAT
This sequence comes from Agrypnia vestita, assembly GCA_016648135.1. NCBI lineage: Eukaryota > Metazoa > Arthropoda > Insecta > Trichoptera > Phryganeidae > Agrypnia > Agrypnia vestita. The sequence goes on along the minus strand of JADDOH010010101.1, from coordinate 26,153 downwards.
TTTATGCAGATGTTGACCATTTCCTTTCGATGACTTTACACAATAATGGTAATTCAAATACTTGTGAATTTGTAAAATTAGCTCGATAAATAGGATATTTTATTTGCAGAGTCTAGACTTATTACTGAAAGGGTGGGCATTGACTTGTTGCCTTAAACAGTTAAACTGGCCGGGAAATGTCTCACTGCGGGGGCTGCAAAGTCTTTAATCAACGTCTTCGCTGTGTCACGCCCGGACTGCTGCAACAACATCTTCCCGGACGGCCAAAGTATTATTAATTCAGCAGAATGCAGTTCGTGCTCAAGTTTTACCACGTGACTCTAATGTTACAGTAGTTTCACAGGTTCGTTTCTCTGCAAGAGCCCGCTGCAGATTTAGTTTCTGTTGAGTAAAATGTTGCAGGGCATCTTACTTCTGAGCAAATCTTTTAGATCCTTATGAAGGTGTGGTGAGTCTTATGATCAGATCAGAAAATCCGTGAAACACATTACACTACACTAGAATATTTTAAAACTACGACATAATTTCTGCTTAAACAAAACCTGATAACGTAACTCATCTGCAACTGAATTTAACAATTATATTTATAACGACTTACCACAATAAACAAGACAACTGAATCTTCACAGATTTAAAAAAATAAGTGACAAATATACTAAATAATAGCACACACATATTAAACAAGTAACTGTAATCAATTTATCTTTTCGATTTGCGCACTGACTTGTTTTGAATTCACCGGGATTCTTCAGTGTGAGAAACCAGTGCCATACCTACCTACCAGACTAGGAGAACCGCTTTGGGGTAGGATAAAGTTAGCACGCCGACATAAGTAAACTTCTTAGCCAAGTTAATGCAGTGAATTTAAATACTCATTATAAACAAAGCACTCTGAGGAATAAATCAAATGTTAAAATAAATAAATAATTATTTGGAAAATAATCAAAAACTTTTTTCTACCTGTGTGGATCTGCAGAAGGCAGAACGACAGATTGACGAGACGGAAGTAATGGAAGATTTTGTCTGAGTACGGGATGAAGGGTAAACTCATTCAAGAAATTGCTTCTCTGTATGAGGGAAGTAGGACTTGTGTAAGAATTAATGGGGCATTCACTTAATACATTTAATTAATTAAAAGTAGCAGCAAGAATAGCAGGGTTCACCATATCATGCCTACTATAGGCAGACGATGCAGTATTAGTATTAAATAATTAAACTGATCTGCTGTGAAACTCACTAACTAACTACACCTTCACACCGTTTCCCGTTTCCGCAGGGGTAGGCAGAGAAGATTGAACGCCACACTCTTCTATCCTGGCACACCACTTTTGCTTCGGCCACATTCATACATCTTCTCATACAAGTTCTACGGTTGTTGCGGCTTTTAACGGGGCCATCCTCAAATACTTGTTGTATCTGATCATGCCAGGTCTTTCGCGGACGCCCTCTATTTCTGTTGCCTTCAAGACTCGCCTCATATATTTTCTTAACCATCCTTTCCTCGTTCACATGTTCCACATGACCAAATCATCTCAGCACTCCTTTCTTTATTCTATCTACCACACTACAGCCAGCATTGCATTCACGTCTAATTTGTTCATTCCTTACTCTATCCACCAAAGATTTTCCACACAAGCTGCTGTGTATGTTGGCTAGAATGTCCGATGTATGCATGTAGAGTGAAATTCTGATAAATGTTAAATATAAAATGGCGCGCAATCCACGTGGGTATCCCAGAACACTTAAGACTGTGTAAAATGGTCCCCTGCATATGAAAAATAAGCTATATCATAGGGAAATTTACTATGTAAAAACTTTGTTTTTTGTGGGTGTTTGATTTTGCGGTGTAAATACCAAATGGACACATCTATTAAAAGGTGAATTGTATTTTCTCACAAATCGGCAGTATCACATCTCTCAAACAAACCTCTACTATACTTATTATATTATCGTTAATTCTACAAAATCATGGCACCGTACAATTCAAACAAAAAATAATTAAACCCTTCATTTTCCATGAATAGAAAATTCAGTATTTGTTTTGTAAATAATACTTAAAATTTTATACTTTCATCAAGACAATTTTTATAGTACAAATGTCGAAAATTATAGTTATTCGAATATTTAAAAAGTAAAATATTTTTGAAAGCGAAAAATGAGATGAAATGTAACGTTCGATTTAAATTTTGTTAAATTTTATTTGACGTAACTGTACTGATGACAACGTAATTATATTTAAAAAATATAAAAATTAAACTGTGGTTCTCTTTTCTCGAAAGCCTAAAAGGCCCATAAAATTTTTTGTCTGGACATTTTAATATCAAGGGTAATTAATCAAAATTTAATAACATGACATACCTATTATGTACCTATTGTCGTAAATTCATAATTTTTCATTTGTTTGGTAATGAAATAAGTTTTTGTAAAATAAGTTTTACTAGTAATCTGTGTTACTCCCAAGTACTGCTTTGTATTTAATAAGTAATAAGTAATAATTAATAATAAGTAATAAGTAGTAATTAATAAGTAATAAGAGTAGCATAAATAGTAATTTGTTTAAAATTTTCAGTTTGAAAAAATATAGATAATTATTAATGAATAGAAAACGCTTCGTATAAAATTGCTATTTACAATATTTAATTAGTAACATGTTTCGGGGTCATTGGTCCCTCTACCGGGATGCAATGTGTACTAAAAATTAAAATTTGAAATATAGCCATTAAAAAAAACACAAAAAAAATATATGTGAGCTGAATGACTAATTATGAACTAATGTGAAAATAAATTGAAATATTATCCAACAACAAATTCAAGATATTTTAGTTTGATATCAATTCAAATCCAATATTGACCTCTCTCTAGTCGGGGGTTGTGCGAGAGGTTAATCAATTCTCTTCTTAAAAAGCCGAGATTACGAAACCAGACGCTGAGCCTCGGGGATCCGAGGATTGGAGGACTGGTGGAGGCCAAGGATATGAGCTGTAGAGCCATTCAAGAAGATGAAGATATAATAATTTATTTAATCAAATAAATTACTTTGTGGTTTAATTTATTAGTGCATAATGCATTGACGGATTTAACTTAAATGCAACACAAGCACAAAACTGTCAAAGATTTTGATTAATCAGTTTATTATATCGCTATTGTTAGGTCCTGCGGTCCTTACGGAGTGGCCGCTGTTCCGACATATTATGATAAACACTCATAATCAAGGCGGGAATATAGTCCTACGAGGTTACTAATGTTTTCCAAATAACCCTGTATACAATATCCATTGAGCTTTATGTGGCGTACAATGTCGGCATACGAACAAATACGTTGTGGGTTCATATCAGTTATAATTTATTTGTAAAAATACGTACATACATAAAAAAGATAGAAATGAAAAAATGTTTTGTAGGATACAAAAACATTTTTGTATTAATTCTTTAAATTTATGTAAGCTGTGCGAATTTATAGACTTTTTGTTATTATTTTAAATAGTTTTAAAAATTATGAAAATGAAATTGCGAATCGAAAAAACTTTACTACATATTCTAATAATAAAAATTTACTAAAATAGTTTTTTCCTCACCAATATTTAAATATTTCTTCGACATGTGTGGTTCATTGCATGAAGTATAAACAACAGTAACTTTTATAAATAAAAACATTTTTATGCATGTACATATTCTATTGTTAAAAATTATTAATTTTAGAAGTATTACAGATAACACGGTTGGAAGCCCAGGGCTTATGACCTATATGACGTGGCTTAAGTGATCACGTTACACAATACAAAGTCCACAATTCACATATAATGTTATGTTATGAATGCACAAAATGAAATAATCTGCCATGCCATGGCTGCACACTTTTTTGATTTTGGAATAGATTATTTCGGAAGTTCTTATTGGTCAATTTTCTGTAGAGTGCGGTGACGCGCACGATTTCGCGATTGTTACCATCAGTCAACTCCTGATGGATGGCTGACGAGTTGTAATTTCGCTCAGTTAAAGAAGGACCCCTTATCGGATGTGTAATTATCATCAATTAACTAGGGTTTGTTAAAAGATATCATATTATTGTTGACATGATTTGGTAATGATTTCTTTAATCGTTATTGCCAGGGTTCTCTCCATTTGATCCACACTGTAGGTATTCTCAAGACCGCGTACCAGCGCCACGGTAATGACGACAGCCTAGTTTCTACATCCACGGGCGCTAAGATGGCGAAGGACATGGAGGATGGCGGATCTGGCGAGAATCTAGATCTATCTCTTCAGCCGAGCTCTACGCGGGCAACCAGGATCCTCGTGGCAAGCAAACTTAATCGCCCAAGTCTCCGTCAAGCGCGTTGTGAAAGCAACAGAGGTCAGCCGTCTTTTATTATTCCAGTTAAATCAAAGGCACTCGAGTACACAGGTGTATTTACGAGTTATCCGTAAATTAAGTGACTCAAATGTCAAAATGTATGAGGAAAATTTCAAACCTTAAAGTGTAATAAATCGGAGTGACGCCATAACGTAAAGTTATACCGATATTTTTACGCAATTCTAATATGGTTTGCATTACAGGTCCTGTTATCTGAAATTCACAATGTGGGTATATTTTCCATGACGTAATTATTTTTACCTGTAACTGTGATTTTTCTGATTAAATATAATCTCTGCGAGCCCAGGCGTATTTATTTTTAATTATTAACGAAGGATTTCTGGTTCAAAATGTCACCATGCCAAGTATTGAATTGTTGTGTTTTAGAATTTATCTTAAGAGTTTTATCCACAATGTTTTATTTATCACATGTACAAAAAAAAATTGTTGGCATTATTTCCACAATATTTATAATAATTGAGGCATTGTTATATTTCGTATAATAATTTTTTCTTTTCCAATATTTGTAATCTACAATTTCCGTGATTTATTTATTAGAATAAACTGATTGTAATTTTTCGTTTTATTTTTTTTTTTTTTTAGTTAGCATAAGTTTTCATTTCTACCACGTTCCCGAGAGAAACCTGAGTACATTTGAAAAAATTATGTTGTCTTTTTAGAACGTTTTTTCAATGTTAACCGAACAAAGAACCTAGACATTCTTGGATCTGTAGATCTGAGCTAAATGGTGATCGGCTGGTGTTATCTAACTTCGGAGATCCTGTATGAGTTCTGGACTCGTAGTTCACCATATTGCAATATGATATACAAGCATGTTTGATTTGTAGCCTCGCAGTTTTACTGAAAACGCAAGAAACCACTGGCATGCCTAAGGGAAGCGTGGGGGGCGGGTAAAAAAAAGAATCCCCGCACCACCGCATTGTTTACCTTCCTTCCGGTCCGCCGCGACGCCCTTCCGGTCTTAGTTCTCCCCGTCCCACCCGAGCTCCCTTCTACGTCACTGCTAAACGAAACGAAAAACCGCCCCTACTCCCTTACCCGATCTGTAATGAGAAGGTCTCGTGTGTCTTTGTTTGAGGCGACTCCGAGGAGAGTCCTTGAATGCAGTACAATTTCTTATAGTATATAAAATTTAAGTTTATAACCTCTCCACTGTTTTGGGCTCGTGGGCTCGGGCGGCCACCTAGTCCGCCCACTGTTTAATCTGCCACTGATTGACCTATAGAATGTTGGACATTCAAAAATATCTACAGAGTACCTGTCAAAGCACGAAATAAAAAAAGAAAATGATATCCACGGACAGGAGTGATCTTACTAAATGACATATTTTTTTCTACAAAACTTTCATATTTCCCCGAATCGGGGTAGAAAAAAGTGAGGGGGCGTTTTGTGAACCCGCACGAGGTGTCTTCGAAATTTAGGCCGCCGAGCGAGACGGGACTACGTGACCTTAAAATAAGTGGGGGTGCAAGTGGGACGGCAATAGGTCGAAGCCATGACAACCGGTCCCATGGCAAACATGCCGGCCCTGTCTAAATATATCCCCGAGGCACGCGCCGAAGGGAGACGACTCGACAAATCACGCTAAATGGTTTTTTTGTAAAAAAAAATGTATAAAGACCAGCCACACAGTGGCCCGGCAACTGATGCAAATACGACCTTTAATATTTGGGGGATATAAAAGCGAAGGCAGCAATATTTAAAAAAAATTAATCCAGACATCGAGGATTCCTAATTTAAAATGTACTGAATTCGAGATTTTATCAGGAAATGTCTATAAATTTATATGAAACATGATTTTGGATGGATCCATAAAATCTAGAATTCAGCGCATTCTAAATGAGTTTGGATATTGCTGCCTTTGCTTTCATTTTGTGTTTGCCTACTCGAGAAGGAGAATCACTCCCTCTTTCATTAAAAATATTTTTTCATATGTGAGTTTCTCCTTGATTCTCTTTAATTCCTACTAACATTATATGTATCTGCTCTGTATAGATACCATTATACGCAATATCATCGAGTAGTAGTCAAATACGCATAAACATCGCTGATAGAACGCCACGATCAATCTTATTACGCCTGACTGAATCTCGGTTAGAGCTTGAATCGAGCGACAATTTTTTACCTCATTGTCATCACGTGCTTACGTGTTATCAATTTGTATTAAAATTTATACAAAACTGAGCGATGACAATCGTTCTAAGGAGAAATAGATACTCTAAAATTAAAAAGCTATTAACAGATTTAAACTGGCTCACCGTAAAATATAAAATAACTATCAATCATTTTTCGTATAGAATGCCAAAATATTTCAAAAATAAAATAAAACATATACATACGACATATATTCATGAACATAATTTAAAAAATTCAAACCCAATAATTATTTCAAATAGAAAAAAAAGAAATACACGAAACTGTTTATATTACAGAGGACTTAAGAAATACGTTAATCTACCTGAGAATATAAAAAAAAAACAGAGAAATAATATCATGTTCAAGAAGGAATGTAGATGTCACATCATGGAATAAAAAGAATAATTATTGCCTAAAATTGATTACATGCATATAAGGTAATGAATGACAAATTGTATTATTAACTAAATAAATAAATAAGTATAAATAGAAGAATAAAAAATAAATTGGCAGGGAGAATAAAACGACACAATTCTATTAGTGTATATTATAGATATCTCACAGAGACGAAACTGTATTAATTATGGGAAAGTAGGTATAGAAGTCATTTGGGTGTACACAGGACTTATGACCTGTCTTTTTATGGTTGGCTTAAGTGATCACTTTACACAATTGTAACATTCGCCATTTCCACCCATGATAGAATATACCATGCTTATTCATTTTTTGGAAGTTGTATATATGTTCAAATTGCGTGGAAAGCTTTCATATAAGTGTAAAAGCGCCTTTTCCATGCGGGGGGCCTGGACCAAGCCATTTTCATTCCCCTAAATCCCCACAGATGTCGCTAATGAGAAAATCTACATTGATTTTTTACGGAATTTTGAGAGCAATATACTTTTTTACCAAATACCAAATGAAATAACCAAATGACTTCTATACCTACTTTCCCATAATTAATACAGTTTCGTCTCTGTGAGATATCTATAATATACACTAATTGATTAATAATGTCTCTGTGACATAAATCCAGCACTGTTCTGAAAGATTTGAACAAACTCAAAATATTCTGAATTGTAAATACTGGTAAAAAGGAATTTAACAAAAATTGGAAATAATATTTCCTGGCGTATCCTAGTGTAATGCAAGTATTCGGATGAATTTCATTACACACAAGCTTACAGATTTTGAATTAAATTTTCCATTACCATAGGTCACACATAAGTTTTAATTGACGTAACACATACATGCAATCTAACTCTGAATTTATAAATGTATAAATAAATAAATGCAGTCGTACCCTCTCCCGAGAAAGTCCCACCTCCCGAGAGAGCTATGCAACATATGATCCGGGAAAAGATCACGGCTAGATATTCCTGGATGACCTTCAGCGAAGCACAACCCCTACGTGAGCGAGCCAAACAACCCCAGTGAGCACCCCTACACGGTGTTCATGTTTATTGCATACTAGCTGTAACCCGTCATAATTGACGCTACTTTTACATGCCGGTTCCTAAAGAATAAGAATTTAATTATTTATAGCTGCCACCCACAAAATAGTAATAACAACTTTTATCAAAATGTTTGAACGTTTTTTTGGATTTCCCCTGCCAGCAGTTAATGGTACTATTTTAAATCCTGTGCTGGGCGGAACATGAAATTCGAGTTTGCCGACGCGGGATTCAAGCCTCATCTCCGGCCGTTTAATTTGTTTTTTTTTTGGTTGTGAATTCAAACGAAATTACTGACGTTACACGAAGTTGCGGACGGACAGACAAACATACAGAAAGAAAGAAAGATAAACATACGACGGACAGTCGAACTGACAACGAAATTATTATGTTTGATACGAATGACGTGACACAAATACAAAAGATTATTCTCAGCATAACAAGATAGTTCTATCCGGTGACTATTATCGTGCACAAAATGGAAGAAACAAACTTATTTATGTACGGATATTGTATCTGTGAGAAATGTCAGAGACGTCAGTACGTATTTATATCGTTACAACGGAAATCTTGGCTTAAATTTAATTTTGTTGTCTCTTTGGAAGAAGAAATTTAAATTAATGAACGAATGAATAGAATATAATTTCGTTGTCTGTCTGTCTGTCCGTCTGCCCGCCTGTCCGTCTGACCGTCTGTCCGTCTGTCCGTCTGTCCGTCTGTCCGTCTGTCCGTCTGTCCGTCTGTCCGTCTGTCCGTCTGTCCGTCTGTCCGTCTGTCCGTCTGTCCGTCTGTCCGTCTGTCCGTCTGTCCGTCTGTCCGTCTGTCCGTCTGTCCGTCTATCCGTCTGTCCTTCTGTACATAAGTCTATTAGATTTATGTATTACAAAAACAAGCAAACGATCTGAATATATTAATTACATCAGTACACCGCATCGACCTCAAAGATCTCACAGAACCGGGAACGAATTCAGTTTTGGTATTGTTTCTCTTAGTTCCGTACTTAAATGTAATACAAATGTTTTTCTGTGATTTTATTTTCGTTCTTTATATCATATCCAAATCATATTTAGTTTTTTAACCAGACTAAAAGCTAATGTTCAAAAAATTTGCGCTAATTTTCTGGTCCGGATTGAGGCCAGAACCCGCGATCATTGTACCACCAGCTAGGCAAATGTCTCAACCACTAGACTAATAAGCATGTCAATTTATAATATTCCTTTTTATATCCCATTTCTCAACCATAAAAATGTTTATACTGAAATGTGCTATTTTCCGTTTTATGATAATGTTTTTATTAAATAATTTTATATCGCACCAGGCATCATTTATGTATGACCTATTGTAGATCTAGTCGCGCTTTGTTACTAATAGACATAGACAATAGACGAAGTAAAAAAAAATACAAAAAACGTCTATTGTAAAAAAATACGATTGGCTTATTAGGGGACTTAATTATGCAAGAATACGTACTTTTAACTGTAGTATAAATGTGTCTTAGATATACGAGAGGAGACATACTTCCGCTATGATCTAATTCTCTCACCTAAAGAAGAGATTTAATTCATCTTTGTACAATTTTATACTCTGTGGTATCGTAGTTTTTTAATCGTCATTTTTTTGATTTCTAATATTAATATATTTCAGAGAAGTTTTTCAATTGCAAGAGGAATCAACAGTATTGTCATCCACCTCACGGTCCGCAGCGCCCGCGATCCGTTTAAATAAATAAATCTTCGTTGAGGAGCGAAAACAAATCACAGACTAAACAAACACGTTTAAGTGAATGTATATTTCCCGGGATGTTCCCGGTTCCCTATTCTCCGCTGGATTATAAAAGGGAATAAATTGGATTGTACGAGATAGATTTTAAGTAAGCGTCTGAAGTTTACACAAGTTGTGGAGACAGCCATTTGCGCCGATGGCTCGCGGGACGCGAATACAGCCTGATCTCTGAATACATTATTATATAATACTAGCTGAGCGTACCCGGCGTTGCGCGGGTTAACGATTATGTTGAAAATAAATTTGTGGGGTTAAACAAAGGTTAAACTCGAACGGTATAGATTTACATCGAAAATATATCAGGGGGAGGGTAAAATGGGAGGTAGGAAATATCACACTTGTTACCCGCGGGGTCCTAAGGAATAAGTTTAAAAATTTTGAGTCCGATCGGTCGAACAGTATAGATTTGCATCGAAAATATATCAAGGGGAGGGGAAGGGGTATGAGAATAGGGGAAATTGTTGCCTATGTTACCCGCCGAGTCCTTAAGAATAAGTTTATAATAATATCTACTAAAGGATGTGTTTCCAAATTTTGAGTCCGATCGGTTAAACGGTACAGATTTGTATTGAAAATATATCAGGGGAGGGGAAAGGTTAAAAGAATAGGGGAAATGTCACTTATGTTACCCGCCGAGTCCTTAACCCTAGAATCCTACACTGTTTTGCCCAACCGATTTTCCTACAAGGGGTGCCTGAGCACCCCAGACTTCGGGAGTTGTTATTTTTTTAATGAAACCATTTTAAAAGTATATTTCTTTATTAAACGTAGGAGTGTAAACTTAAGATCACAAATCAAAATAAATCTACTTATTATTTATTAATTGTAGCACTTTTGACATATTTTTATTTGATGTACTAAACAAATCGGAGTTTTGCACTTCGTACACTAAGTTTTGCTCTTCCGGTCCTTACTCCTGGGATAGAATGCACAACTCCCCTGGGTGTGATGCTGAGGAATCAAGCTTTCATTTGGCGTAGGTTTTTTAAGGATATCACAAATAATTTCTTTTATATCCCTCCCCAAACCTGGCTTTTGCGGGCGTTCTTCCAAATAATGACTCACGAGTTGGTGTCCCAATTTTTTTTTAAAGTCTTCTGAATTTTATTTCTGATTTATTTGTTGCCTTTTAACATTTGAAGAGAATCCAAGAGTTAATGCTTATACCATTAAAAAGTCCATAAAAATGCACATCGGCCACCATCGCGATTTTCTTTGGACGGAGTATTTTTTAGCCATTGCATCGAAAACGTCGACGCCACTTTTGGTTTTATTATAATAATCAATTATTTCCTGGAGCTCTACTTCATTATTTTTGAAAGGAAAATCACGAAGAGTTGACAACATAATGATGATCTCTTCTTGGTTGATTTAAGCAGACAATAGGATAAGAGAGTTAGATCCATCATACGCAAACATAGCAGAGTTTTTTCTCAGTCTCATAGCTTTAAAAATAAGACCGGTATTTCACTTTTATTTTTGCGTGTTGTACCTACCATCTTCAAGTCTTTTGCAAGTAAATTCATCGCTAAAAGAAACCAGTTATCCATGCATATTATTATATGTTGCCCATTGTATGAAGAAGGATGACTAAAAGAAGTACATTTAACTAAAACTGAAATGTATCTCTCTAAAATTTTAAATTTAAGGTAATTGCAATAATTAGTAATAATAATATAATCAATATTATTAAATATCATGTAAATTAAGTTCAAAAACTTGCAAAATAATTTAATTTATATTACACAAATTCTTACGATTTTCCTACACCGGGGTGCCTGAGCACCCCGCAACATACGTACACACGTCTACAAAAATCGGCAGTCGCCGAGGTACTGACCAATCCAGAGTACTCCAGAGTACGCAAAGTAAAATACGCGGACGTACAAACTTATACCTACAAAACAAACGACAAAATAACAAATTGAAAATGCTGTGGGGTGTTCCAGCACCCCAAGTAGGATTCCAGGGTTAAAAATAAATTTCCAAATTTTGAGACCGATCGGTCAAACTGTACACATTTGCATCAAAAATATGTCAGGGGGAGGGGAAGGGGTATGAGAATAGGGAGAAAATGTAGCCTACGTTACTCGCCGGGTCCTAAAGCATGAGTATACAAAATTTGAATCGAATCAGACAAACGGTGTGGATTTGTATAGAGAACAGACAGACAGACAGACATTGAGTTTTTTAGGTATAAATTATTAAGAGAGCAAGGGGTGCCGTAATATCGAAAGCTGGAATAATTTCATCTTTAACACATTTTTATGTTTTTTCAAGAGATATTATAACGATTTAACTATAATATCACCATAGAGTGAAAACAATTATTTTTTATAATTTTCTGGTCGTAGTAGACGAGGGCCGGTTGGAATATAATCTTTCGGTTAAAGCATAGATTTTTGCGTTTTGCACCCGTTTTCGTAAAAATCTATACGTCAAACGAACTACTACTTTAAATCAAGTTGATACAATCGGGTTTGAGGCAACAGGAGCGTACGAAGATAAACGCTTTAGAGATGTGGTGCTGGCGGCGTTGCTACACATGGACCTACAAAACAAACACCAAAATATTACGAGAAACAAATATTGAGCAACATCTATCATCCACTAAAATATACGTACGGAGAGTACAAGGCAGAGTCGAGGACATCGCTGGCTAGACGGATTGGTGAACTCTGCAACCAAGCTGTCACAAATGCAGATCGGAGCAGATGGCACCGGATGGTTTTGGTCGCACTCTTATCATTATCGCACGACTCCTTTGTCTAGAGCACAGAGAAAAATAAGGGGCGTATTACTGGAGTGATATTTTCTACAGCCATTTATGATAAAACGGGATACTTAAATTAATACATGATACAATGAAGAATGAATAAATAAAGACTCAATGTTGATATATTAAATAATCGGTAGCTAAGATGGTTTGTTTATAATCCAGGATGAGATTCAAAAGTCAGAGAGTCGGAATTCAAAGCAAAATTCTTACTTTTATTTGCTTTTTAAAACAGTGTTATAAACACATCATATTCTCTTGCACAATTCAGTCATGTAGAACGTTCCAACGAGGAGAGGGTGGTGAAGAAATCGAGAAGCAGAGGCAAGTGTTGAAAGCAACGGAAACGTCTTTACGTTATCAAAGCAGGCGTACACCTGTTATGATAACGGAAAGACAATTTTAGAGGAAGATATGCAAAAATTTTCTCTAGCTAACTAACTAACTAACTAACCATCACGCCGTTCTAACTAACCATCACGCCGTTTCCCTGCAGGGGTAGGCAGAGAGGATTGAACGCCACACTCTTCTATCCTGGCACACCACTTTTGCTTCGGCCACATTCATACATCTTCTCATACACGTTCTACAATTGTTGCGGCTTTTAACAGGGCCATCCTCAAATACTTGTAGTACCTGATCGTGCCAGGTCTTTCGCGGACGCCCTCTATTCCTGTTGCCTTCAACATTCGCCTCATATATTTTCTTAACCATCCTTTCCTCGTTCATACGTTCCACATGACCAAACCATCTCAGCACTCCTTTCTTTATTCTATCTACCACACTACAGCCAGCATTGCATTCACTTCTAATTTGTTCATTCCTCACTCTATCGACCAAAGATTTTCCACACAAGCGTCTTAGTGACCGCATTTCAACCGAATTCAGTCTACTTTCATTCCTCTTTTGCCAATTCCAGGCTTCACTTCCATACATGAGGGTTGGCACTAGAACGCCATTATGTACCGCTAGTCTTGCTTCTTTTGACAGATTCTTATTGGCCATAATTTTCTCTAGCTGCATAATGTAATATGTACATTTTGAACACTTCAGTAATCTGATTTCCTTTATATTACTTATACGATACCATACATTTCATTTACTTATACGATATAAAATTAGCTAATTTACTGAAAAACCGGAGACACACTGATGGGCAGAGTAAAAAGTGTCGACATAAGGCACACACTCGGCATGGAGCCCCTATACCTATGTATAGAAAAATCACAAATGAGTTTAGGTTACTTGGACATTTAAAAAAATTTTTTTTTTATTTTTATTTATAAAATTTATTTGGTAAATGTACAAACTTAAGAGGGTATTCAATATAATATAATAAATACACATTTATATTACACGCTTACCCACTTTCAAACATGAATTTATTCTCGTGTTTAAAAGTGGGGGCATTGTCATATATGTATATATCTATTATTAATGAAATCGTTAGTGTAAGACATTAGATTAAATAAGTAAGATATAGACAAAGAAACATTAGATTAAGTTATAAAAATTAAGACATTAAATTAAGTAAGTAAGATATAAACTATACAAGAATACAAAAATGTTAGAATAAGTAAATAAGATATACACAAGGAAACATTAAATTAAGTTATAAAAAATAATAATTAAGAAGGTATTGTAATAACATTTAAAAGTATATATAGATTGTTTTTGATAAGATTTTTTCATTGCGTTGTTGTGATTAGCGTGAATGTGTTACATGTTCTCAGAATGCCAGAAGAACCAATACCAAGAAATGCTCCTTACGAAATAAAATAAAATAATTCGGCCCACCCTAGTAGCTACTCGAAACGAAAACAACGAAAAGCATATCAATCTGTGTTATCCGCAAATCTGACAGTGTCGACACGTAATACGTTGGGAGAAATAACCCATGATTTATAATACAATGAATATTGAAATCTGTAAAAAAAATATCACTTTGACACCACTTTATTGAGTAATTTCCAACATGTTTCAGCCTTCATCAGGCTAGAACATATACTATTCATTAGGATTGAATATAATTATATTCAACCCTTATGAAGGCTCAGCTGTGAGCTGAAGCTAGTTGGTAAATACTCAGTAAAATGGTGTCAAACAAAGTGATATTTTATTTAAAGATATTATCTCTAACCACAATGTGTTTGCTTCATGTGAAAGTTTAATATTGAAATTGTCGGAACGACTAGGCAAACCACAAACTACATGGATAATAGTTTGTCAAGATATTAAAGATTTGCACTTAACTAAAAAAATCCAACCCGAATTCTGGTCTGGTTTACGGTATTTATAATTACCGGAGTATTTGTAATCCCGGAAAAGTCAGGTTTAATATTTCTGGATTCATTTAGAATAACCAAACCTTAAACGAGGCTAAATATATACATAACTTAATTTTGTTTAATATTTTCAAGCTAAGTGAAACGCCTGCGCTGTGAGAAATATGACTACCTTGCAAGTGGAATGAGGCTCGAACCCGCGACCATTGGATCATTAGGTATTTTGTCTTAGTCAACAGACCAACAAGTTACTCGATCATATTCTAACGATCGTATTAACACTAGAAGCGCCGAAGATTAAGACCCCCCTAGAACCGCCGTCGGGGACATATTTGTCCCATTCTATTTATACTGATATTGGTATAAGGCATGAAAGTTATGGCCAAAACTACTTTTATTTTATATTATATATATATAATTATTATATATGTACATATTTTTCTGTTATACTGTTCTGCAATAATATTGTTATTACAGTGATTTGTTAATTATAACTACCCCAGAACAGACTTCACCAAGTGGGGCATTATAAGTTTATAAAAAATGTGTTATATAAATTTGTGATAACATAAATATAAATAATAAAAAAAAAGTGTTTAAAACATGTTTATTAATTAACTGAAATCAAATCCTCATTGTCTGAAAAACAAATACGTAACAAATTATGAATTAAAAGTCTAATGTTATACTTTACTAGCTAGGCAGTCGAGGTGTAACACAAGACTAAAAAAAATAATAAAAAAACTTATTATTATTATTATAATAATGTTTTTTGGTTTAGTATCAAAAACATCGCTGCTCGCGTAGTAATTGTAACTGTAATAAATTATCAAATATTTATAAACTAGTTATCATTATGTGTAGAGCAATTAACGCATAAATAATATTCTTTACCTGTGCATTTATTGCAGACAGTTTTTTTTTCACAGGTGGCACTTCTCATAGGATTTATTATTTGAGCATTTTGAGTTGACGTGACTTGGTTGTTTTTCTACCAGACATATAATTTTCTCCCAGTTCTTCACCCAATTGCAATAAAAAGTCTCTGCGTTTAATTTTGCTGCTGTTGATTATTTTATTCAACACCCACGCATTTATACCCGCTAACTCTAACAAATTATAAAATGTATGAACTAGCCAAAGTCTTGTAGCTGCCTTTACTGTATATTTACGAGTCATTTGATATACGACATCTACTCCATATTTCGAGCTGTTGTAGAATAATATCGTCTCAGATTTTTTCTTTGAACTAGAGTCTATTGTTATATTGGAATGCATAGTGCTGAGCATTAGAACAATGACGGGACAAAAAAGGGAACAGCGGCACTTCTAGATATATCTTATTTTTTTTAATAAACTATTCTTGTTATATAATTGAAAACATTTTGAATTATATAAATACACAAAATTACTAAAAGTCAAAAAGTTTCACCGACCTGAATAAAAAACAAAACGTTATAGACGTTCAAACTTGCGGATGGGACAAAAATGGGACGGCGGCGCTTCTAGCATTAATCAATAATTTCAATGATTCAGATTACAGTTATTATCTATCAATTTATGTTTTTTGTTATAAATTTATTTGTCTTTCATAAATTGTTAGTATTATTTCTGAAATTCTGTTTAATAAATGTTATATTGATTTATGATCAACGGACACTCTGGAACTTAACCTAGGGCTAGGTGAGACGCAACCTCAAAATAAATATAATCTAACTTTTCAACAAAAAAACATTTTCAGAAACATAATATACATAGGTAGATTTAATACAATGTGATAAGGTAATCACAATGTATTAAAAGAAACAAAAGTTTTATTATATTAGTAAGTAACGGTCCGTACCCGGCATTGCTCGGTTTAAGGATTTAATTTTTGGAAAGAAGCTGCCATTGTTTTGCAAAGCCTCTAAATATTTTTGTTTACATAAACCAATGTTTCCATTTGATCCAGGATAAGATTTCCGGAGTGGTCTGGAGTGACTATATTATTTTACGGGAGCTAAAATGCAACTGAGAAATGTTTGGTTCAGATCTGTACCATTATTGAACACAACCAAATGATCGATAACATAATTGTAATGCTGACTATTTTCCAGGGGCGTGCAGTTACACCATTGAAGCATGACTTCTTTCTAAGCATTTTGAAAAAAAATCGAAATAAGATACATCTCGTAATATTCTTATTACAATAATTACCGTATTATTCATATTTTAATGTTTCATATTATAATCTCCGATAAATAATAACAATAAATAAAAAAACAGTGTTCTCATTGCACGCACCTGCTATTTTCTCTTGCGCGGTTCCGCTCTTCTAAATAAAATGCCGGAGTCATTTAACGAGTTTATTCGGTAATATACAACGAAATTATTAGCCAAGGTAATCTCGAGTGGCGGTGCGCCTTTCTAGCTAAGCACAGTGCGAATGCCCTTCCGCCCGTATGTTTTCGCGTTCACACACACATTCCAGCATCTTCAATCCTGCTCGTGTATACACATATATCCTTCACATCAGAGATCATTACAATAATAATCTAAATTTTAGTAGCTACAAACAAGAATTTAAAATGATCTATTCTACATTCCAGTGAATGCGCTGGAATGAACGAAGAATGAGAAAACAATTTATGCAAAAATAGAAAATGATTCGGTTACTGTGTCAAGAAAAACATAGAGAAAATTTTCTAACATGAAACATTTAGGGAACTAAGGTACAGTGACAGCCCTTATAAAAGCGGATGAACTCATTAAATATTGTATCCCTCCAACTATGCAGATTTTCTATAATAAACTTGTCTACAATTAACTATGCAACTTTGAATAATTGAACTGAATTTCTTTTGATTTATTTTTTTATTTTATTTAATTCGGTCATCCAACAGGGAGACACAATTGCTTGATAAGATGAAAACAAAAAATAGTTAAATGTCTCCCTCAATTAAAGGATAACACAAATAGGACATAATCGTAGATAAGTCAATTTGACAATGACAGATAAAATATCATTTAAACGATTGTTCCAAATTTAGCTTTAACATAGACATAAAGTGGCTCGTGATGTATATAATATACAGGATAAACATGATCAGGGAGGGGGACGAGTTTCTAGTATCTGCTTCACCATATGACGATATTCTTCATATTTAGTGTTAAAAATATTTATTGAATTTAAGAGGTAATTATAATCTGAGCATTTGCGTGGAATGGGAGAGGATTTATTATTGTTGGTTTGATAAATTGGAAGGGAAAAGAGGTACTTCTGTCTGGTAGGTCGAAATGGGACGTGGAAAGCTAGCAAACTGGTGATTTCAGGAGAATCAATAAGGTTATGAATTATTTGGAAAAGAAAGGATTGATCTAACAATATTCGCCTATTTTCTAGAGTTTCCGATTTATGAAATTTTATTGAGCCCAAATAGTTAAAATTCAAATTAAATTTGTAGTTAATATGTTTAAGGAATGTTTTTTGAACGTTTTCGATTCTGTTAATATTAAATTTATATGTGGGTGACCATATTGTTGAGCAAAATTCGAGGTGAGGTCGAATATAGGTTATGTATAATCTCCTAAATGTACTAATTTGCCTGCCAAGACGCATTATGAAGCCGGACATTTTGAATGCTTTACCGACAATTACATCCATGTGCCGGTTGAAATTAATTTTGAAGTCTAGCAACAATCCTAAGTCCCGTATCTCGTCCACATCCCTGACCATATTTATTTGACACGATTTATTTTGCGAGTGAAGGAAATTTTATAAGATTTAGTATCAGCCTATTCGTTTCATAGTAACCTGACAGTCTCTCGAGATCCTCTTGCATTTTTTGGCAGTCGGTTTCGGATTTTACTGACATAAAAATTTTCATATCATCAGCGTATGATAAAAAATTACAATTTATAAAACATTTATGACTATCAAAAATATAAATATTAAACAGCAAAAGTCCGAGATGTGAGCCTTGTGGAACACTCGAGGGGACAATCTTATATTCTGATTTAAAACCCTCGATGCAGACAGATTGTAATCTCTTATCTAGGTAAGAACTAAGCCATCTGAGAAGATCTCCGTGAATCCCCAGAAGTTTTAATTTATGCAAAAGGATGCCATGATCAACATTGTCGAAGGCCTTCAAGTAATCAGTATATATTGCATCGATTTGAATTCTTTTGTCCATAGGGGTTGTGATATAATCAGTGAAGTTTATCATGTTTGTTAACACAGAACGCTTTTTGAGAAATCCATATTGATGATTGTGAATGTTTTTTAGTATGGTTGTGCATATGATATTATACACAACTAGTTCAAAAACACAATTACAGATAATATTGAAATTGGTCTATAGTTAAATTTAGTCGGAAAGCGACCTTCCTTCATACATTTGTTGAATAACATAGTAATGGGTAAGGATCGTGTTGGTGCACATTGTGATACAAAATAGGGTGCGACATCGTCACTGCCAGCTCCTTTGGTTATTCCGGAATTATTATTATATCTGTTAAGATAACAGATATCTCCACGCATCGTCAAATCATCATCCAGCACAAATCGCCTCAGTAGCAAATACCTTGATCACGCGGTCAATAAGGATAGCCGACTCTGATAATATTAAAAACGAATTGAAACATCTTAAAAATGCGCTTCAGTGTAACGGTTTCTCGAATTTCACGATAAATAACGCAATTAAAAGACATTCAAGTAAAAATAATAATAATAAAAATAAATTAATAGAAGCAAAACCACTAGCTTCCGCATTCTTACCGTACGTAAAGGGAACTAACTACAGATAAAATAAGTCGATTATTAAATAAATATAATATCCGCACTGTTTTTAGAACATATAATAAAATTTCATCACTTTTAAGAAGTCCGAAGGATAAAATACCTCTAGAATCGCACGGGGTATACGAAATACCATGCGGTGACTGTAACAAAACCTACATAGGAAGGTCAAACCGAAGAATCTCGGCACGCGTCTCTGAACATCGCGTAGATATAAAAAATCGGAAACTAACTTCTTCCCTTGTCCACCACTCTCTAACGGAGAATCATAAAATAGACTTCGACAATTCAAAAGTAGTTGCCAGCCTCAATAATGAAACATTTAGAATCTACAGAGAAGCAATTGAAATAAATAAAAGAAATAATAATATAATGAACAACAGAGACGATAGCATTCGACTTCCGACCGCATGGAGTAATATTCTTAATAATAATAATCAAATTTCTAATACAAATAATATTAATAATAATAAACCAGAAATCACGATGAAAACACCGAAGCAATTAGAAAATCCAACCTTCTCAACGTTGTATAATGACGATAATAAAGTAAATATACGGATTACTAGAAGCCGAGCAAAACACATTAACGGCGTCGCTGGAGAAACCCACTCCTCCACAAACACCTGACGCAGAATTTTTCAAACTTTCACTTGACGGTGAGCTCCGGACCCAAACGGTTGTACGCTTTTTGGAGAAGCAGCTCATCGACAAGGCGCCCTGAAGATGAACAGTGAGATCTGTTCGAAACGTCGGCAGACGACTGGTCCTGACGACCAGAATTTGACGCGGGTTACCCCCAAAGTAGTTAGAACTAACACATATTGTACCCGTGAAAGCCTTCGATTATATATATATATATATATGTATATATATATATATATATATATAATATATATATATAATATATATATATATATACATACATAATATTTTATTACATTAATACCTAGAAAATGTTTACAATTCTTTTTTTATGTAAGTGGATACCTACCTCACCAAAAAGAATTATGATTCTTGTGTGTGGTGAGGGATAACCACTTGCAATCATATAGGTAGTAAACAAAGAGAAAGGTAATACGCAGTCAAAAGAGACCAAACTTAATCACAAAAGTCAATTCTACAATAAATGAGAACCCATTCAGATTCACTGGGGGAATATGCATACAAGACGCAACCGCAAAACATTCATCATCATGTAAAATAAATTGAACAAATCAAGTAATTGTACAGATATCTTCATCGATTCGATAGAAGTACTCAAAAGTATCTCCCACGTACAACTCGCATCAGAACCAAATGAAAACGGGATTGACCAAACGGCCCCAAACGGGTAAAAAGCCACTCACCGAATATACCTCAGATTGTCAGATCAAATGAATCTCCGAGTAATCCACCAATAGGTGAATTTGGACTCCCCCAAGGTACGGTCACCAGAACTCTACCATTTCTCAATCACGTAAACGATACATCTCAACAAAATCAACGGTGAATCAAGCATTGAAAATCAAGCAGACGAAAATTCCACGCAGACGACACCGCACTGTTAACAAATTATCCTTCATGGGCAAAAGTTCTCGAATCAGCAAACGAGAAAATCAATTAATTAAATTTCTTTTGATTTATGATTGACAACGGTTGGGTGAGGGGTGAAGAAGAGGAACTATCATTTTACGGAATAAATAATTAAAAAAAATACATTTGTGAAATTTCAATCAGATCTGTCAAAAGATATTAATTTGTATAGTGAGTAAATCTGGAGGAGGGGAGACGTCGCCCGTGTTTTACTTTTCTCCTATAATGAATAAATCGGGGGAGAGAGATACCTATGTTTTTAGAAGGATCTTAAGGAATAAGTGTGAAAAATCAAATCTGTCAAACAGTCTAGATTTACTTGTATGATTGCATGTTGAAGCGTTATATAAAATAAAAAAATAGGTACCATTTACAAAAGAGTAAAACAGAATGTGTAGCCGATCCGATAAAGAAGCGAAAGAAGAGTATAATACAATATATTGAGGAACTGCTATGATATAAATTTGTATTTGTAAAAGAGCCAATTATTTTGGAGCAACGGAACAACAAGGAGCAATTAAAATACAAGTAGCAATTGTAAATTATTTCACTCAAAGGCTACGCACCTATGTAGGTACTTTCTGCAAATTGAATATTCTGTGACGTCACACGTTTGAGGTTTTATTCCGTGACACTTGTTCGCGCACCGCAACAGGAAATTAATATGTGTAGTAGTTGCTCCTACCCTTCCGCCAAGTTAGGCTGTTATTAATTATCACGGGGGATGATTTATTCCATTTTAAGCAATCGCACTTTTTTTTATTTTTGTAAAATGCTAGGGGTAGGGCTTAAATGAATGAATAAATGAATAACGATACTTATCGTTCATTTAATTTTTTTGTTTTAAATTGAATACGAAACAAATTTTTATACTTTGTACAAAAAAGATTTTATATAATATCATTAGAGTTGAATATTTGTTTTGTTTTTATTTATTGTACAAGTGATAATTATATAACTATTTTTGTGCATTTCTCTGTATTCTTCTTCTAGCAAATGCTCCATGTTGCCGATGTCTACATGCCATGTAAGGCGAAATTCTATTCCATAAAACCATTCAAAATATTTAATTTCGGTACCAAATGGAAGAAAGGGCCCCCTATTGTATACGTATTGTATCTTAAAGAAGACGGAAAGAATTTAGTAATATATACAATCATAAGAATACATAAATCTAAAAGAAACGAAAATATAGATATAAAATTAAGATAAACATTTAAGTTTTTTATTAAGGAGTTAAGGTTGTTATTACGGTCGTTAGACATATTTAACTGTAATTTCGGATATTTTATACGCACTGTATGTATTACCGAGAAGCAACAAAAAAAAAAACATTTAAGTAGGTTTATACAAAAATAAATTCAAAAAATAAGATACACAACCAAAAAAATTTAAGTAGATACAAAAATAAATACTATGTTAGAGTATAATTGAAGTCATATAACGTAGATTTTGCCTATTTAGAGGTCAAGGGCGGATCACTTCCTCAGCATACCCTCTACCTGATATTTTTATAGAATTAGTAATACGGTGTTTAAAAAGTTTGTTTATTGTAATTTCTTTAGTTTTATTTGGTAACTTATTAAAAACAAGCGGGACAGTGAAATTAAATTGTTGATTAATTAAAAAAGTTTATTCTTCTTTAAGAACCTTTTTATCATTAAGATAGATATATTGAGCGAATTTTTTACCCTTGCATGCTGCAATATCAAAAAGTAACTTACTGCTTCGCCGAAAACTTTCTAACTTTTCTGGGAAGAGTCACTTGGTAGACTTGAGTAGGTTTTTGCATTTTAAATTATATGCTTTTAATATCTTGTACGACCCTTGTTCATGTTCATCGATGCAGTTCGCAATATATTTTCAATTCTGGATGTCACTATATTTGTTATTTCTGAAAATGTTGGGCTCTCTCCAATTGTAACTTTAGTTGATGTTTCTTTCATTCATAGTAGGTATTTAATGACATCTTCATAAGTAGGTTCTCTTTTATCTCACAAATATTTATTAAATAGCCGAACGAGCGTGTAACGCAAGCGAAAAACAATAGCGCACTGATGACTGACGACGCGACAAGAGTGTTGCTAGCTGTCCCCTCTCACGTTCCCTCACATCCCTTATTATAAGTTATCAACATAAAAGATCATGCATGCCTTTAATTTTTTTTTGAAAATTATCTATAGTTTCAATAATTTAGTGAAGTAAATTAGGTCCGTTTTTTAAAATTTCAAACATTTACATGGCGTCAAAATAGAGTCTAAAAACCTAATTTATTCAATAATTCAATGACGTTGCGGAGGCTATTATTGTAAACCAAATTAAATCATATTTTGCATGGCTTAATTTAAGTCTAAAAGGCACCAAATTTTCACTATAAGATCACTATCAAACGAGAAAAAAATTCACTCCACCCTAGTACTTTCTTTAGTCTAGTAGTTTCTTCAATGTTCAGTGAAAGTAGATTTCGGTCAAGCCACTTTTTATTTATATCTTCTAAATGGATCCTGACTTTCGACCCTGTGACTGATTTGCGACATATTTTTGGAAACCCGCTTTTGGAAAAAGCGAAGACTATCTCCGTATCTACGGGAGCTTCAGCAACGTACCCCAGTGAGCTGACGTCATGTGTGAGGTTCGGTGAACTCCCTGCACGTGAAACATCCCCTAATTACTTCATCCGAAGTGTTCAAATATTAAATTTAAATTAATATTTCCGCTATAGTGATGGAAGTATTCTCATTTGACAGATATCTTGATACTTCTCGTACAAACTTTTCACGTATCTACATAAATAAGTTCATTCCGTCTATTTTTTTTCTGGGGAATAATAACATTATCATTGTCCAAAAAATACGAGAGATAATTTCTGATAACCTATCACGTAACATGCAGGGGAAGATATGTAGAAGGCAGAACTGGGCAAAAGTTATAGTAACATTATAAAATGGTTCAATGTCCAAAATCGAGTTGATCTTATATATTTCTTGCACAGGAAAAATATCAGATTATTTTAGCTATTAACAGCCCACAAGTGTCTCACGGACACACTTTTACGTTTTTATCCTTATAAAAACAAAAGTATTTATTTTTATGAATCCACCTTTAATCTAATACACCTCCAGTTTTTAAAAAATCTAAACTTGTAATGGTGATATTATTTGTATCATAAATATTTTAATACTTATTGCTAATTAACTAAAATAGTAATTCATCAACCCACAAGTATCCAATAGAAAATGACCTCTTGTTTAATTCGAATATGAAGGTAGATTGTTTATTTACATGCACTTGGAGTCGTGTCATGTCGGGTAGGTAATTATAATTGCCAGACTTTTGTTTGTGTTTCAATCATAGTCTCTGTACTCGTATTTCGTATCGATCAGTACTTAAAAACTTTTGTCATAAAGCAGTCATGCTCTTGAACTATACTTCCGAAGTAACAGAGATGTTACTTTTACCAATTATTTCACTAGTTTTGATATTGCAAAATCTTTGGCATAGAATGGTCTCACAATAGTTGGAACAATGAGAAAAATTAAGGCTTGTCTATCTACTCTCTAACATTTACACCGAACAGAACACGTGATATCGAAAAGTCTTTGGTTTTTATAAAAATATAATATTGGTCTCGTATATTCCAAAAAAGTATACTGCTGTCATTTTCTTGTCTACGATGCATCATATAAAAGAAACATATGTGAGCAATAAGAATATATCTGAAATAATTTTTTACTATAACTCCACCTACGGAGGTGTAGATACGCTTGACCAGATGGTTCATGAGTATCCAGTTCAACTTAAATTTTTTTTGTGTTGTTGGCGCCAATTTTTGATAGGTAAAAAATACATTTTATACATATAATACATCATAAAGAAGACGAAACAAGAAATGCCTATCGAATTATTACTTACCAGCCATACAGTAGTGGTAGGATCAAATCAGGGAGCTGCTCAATCATCTAATCCTGTTCCTAAAAGGAAGAAGCATTATTATATTTGTCCTTCAAAAATATCCAGGACTTCTTAACAGTATTGTGATAAATGCAACAGAAATGACTGTTTAGAACATTCGAAATTTTTATTTATTTTTAAGTAAGTAATACCTAAAGGTTAAACACTGAAAGTACATGTATTAAAGTTTAATATTAATTAATAAATATTACCTGTTGCATTTACATTATATTTGATTTCTTTATTTGCCCTAGATTTTGGCGATCAGTCTGTAGGACACTACTGATCAGTTATGTTACACAAGTATACTGGATAGTTAATGGTTCAATTCAATTCAATTCAATTCAATTCAATTTATTTCATGATAATATGTACATGACAAACAAAATGTTTAAGGCATACATATTAGGAAGTATATATCAAAAATGAAAATATTTAATAAATTAAAAATAACATAAAATCTGGTCAAAGGTGTAGGAGAATCCCGCTTCGGAAAACCCCCTCAGACACATGGAATATATCAATACCCAAAGCGATTTTGTTCAGCATAGCTGTAGCTCTTCCAACAGGCATAACCATCGGCAGGTTGGTCCTGTATATTGGAATGTGAAACAATCTATGCTGACGATGTCTAAGGTAATTATCAGGAACATACAAACCAATGCTCTGCATAATTTCAGATCATACCGCGCAACAAACGATAAAAATGTGTAATCAAATACACATTCCTTCTAGTCTCTAAACTATTGTAGCCAAGCATACCCTGGAGAAACTCGGTTGGGTAAAGCCAAGGATAATGCCCGTAATCTCTCATGTAGAGATATCTCAGAAACTTCTTTTGGACTTTCTCCACCGTAAGAGAGTACTTGCCCTCATGTGGCCCCCAGATCATCGAGCCACTCTCGAGTCTACTCCGCACCAAGGAGTTGTAAATAGTTCTGAGTACGCGGGTATTCTCGAAAACCCTGGCAGTACGCAGAACAAATCCTAACATTCTCAAAGCATTACCACTGATCGTCTCTATGTGATCGTGAAATGTTAAG
>JADDOH010010100.1:0-49162 GCA_016648135.1 Agrypnia vestita | reverse complement strand
TCAAAGACGTTTTATTAAAGTTTTTGCTTCTAGCGATGAGGCACCCTGTACATTCTAAGGAGTAAAATAATAAACATATAGGACTTATCAAAGACGTTTTATTAAAGTTTTTGCTTCTAGCGATGAGGCACCCTGTACATTCTAAGGCGTAAAATAATAAACATATAGGACTTATCAAAGACGTTTTATTAAAGTTTTTGCTTCTAGCGATGAGGCACCCTGTACATTCTAAGGCGTAAAATAATAAACATATAGGACTTATCAAAGACGTTTTATTAAAGTTTTTGCTTCTAGCGATGAGGCACCCTGTACATTCTAAGGCGTAAAATAATAAACATATAGGACTTATCAAAGACGCGAACCATTTCATGTTCCACCCAATTGGCAGGGTTTAGAATAGTACCTTTAACTGCCTGGTAGTGGAAATATATTTTAAAATATCTAATATTTTGATAAAAGGCGTTATTACGATTTCATGGGTATATAAGTAAATACTTATTCTTTAGGAACAGGCATGTAAAAGTAATGTCATTTTTGACGGGTTATAACTACTTGTAATTATAATGAAAAACTGCCAATATAGATTTAAAAAAAAAAAATTTAATGTAGTAATGATTTTAAGAACTAGTAAGAAGATTTTAAGTAATAGTAATGATTTTAAGAACTCATTAACCGCTTTATTGTAATTGTACTGTGTAAGTACACAATATATTGTAAAATTTTATTTCACGCGTTCTATAATTTACTTTACATTCGTGAGAAAATGTATCCAGAGGACTTTGTTAAACAACTGCCATACATAATACTCTAGGAGACAGTCCCCGACACAGGAGCATTCCCGTTTACACGGTTTTGCACTTTTACAGGAATTCCAAACAACATCCAATTTTAGACTTTCACAAAGAATATATACTTATATATATATATAATTATATATATATATATATATATATATATATATATATAATATATATATATCATATATATATATATATATATATGTGTGTTAGTTCTAACTACTTTGGGGGTAACCCGCGTCAAATTCGTGTCGTCAGGACCAGTCGTCTGCCGACCTTTCGAACAGATCTCACTGTACATCTTCAGGGCGCCTTGTCGATGAGCTGCTTCTCCAAAAAGCGTACAACCGTTTGGGTCCGGAGCTCACCGTCAAGTGAAAGTTTGAAAAATTCTGCGTCAGGTGTTTGTGGAGGAGTGGGTTTCTCCAGCGACGCCGTTAATGAGTTTTGCTCGGCTTCTAGTAATCCGTATATTTACTTTATTATCGTCATTATACAATGTTGAAAAGGTTGGATTTTCTAATTGCTTCGGTGTTTTCATCGTGATTTCTGGTTTATTATTATTAATATTATTTGTATTAGAAATTTGATTATTATTATTAAGAATGTTACTCCATGCGGTCGGAAGTCGAATGCTATCGTCTCTGTTGTTCATTATATTACTAGACAAATTTCTAAATTATTTTTTGTAAAACGTTGGACTATCATTACGGTAACTAATATCAATTACGAAAAAGTCATTCGTTTCAATACAAGTTAAATAAAATGATTAAAACCCTGAAAAAAATCCAATTGGAATTCGAAGGTTTTTATTTTTTTTTATTTGACTTGTATTAAAGGGAATGAATTTTTCATACTCGATATAAGTTACTGTAATGATAGTCCAACGTTTCACAAAAAATGAGTCAGAAAAAAAAAATGCAAACTTTGATGTCGCATACCTCATTAACTATTGATATTAGGTCATAATAGCTTGCACATTTTCGACTCATAATCAAGGCAGGAATATGGTCCTGCGAGGTTATTAATGTTTTCCAAATAACCCTGTATATATCAGTAACAATTGGTTGATTTTAAAATTATCCATAATTATTATTTTTGAAGTTGAGCTTCTTCAGGGGCTTTGAGAGTGAGATTTAAGGATGCAACAATGCTCGTGTCATGCAAGAAATATTTACATGACTCACGAATCAAAAGCTGAGATGGCGTTATGGAAATTGCATAGGCTCCGGGTGCTATTATTTTTGTTTATTTTCTATTTGCTGAATTTTTCATAATATTATCATAATAAAGAGTTAAGGTTGTTATTACGGTCGTTAGACATATTTAACTGTAAATAGTTTTGGATATTTTATACGAACCGTATGTATTTCCGAGAAGCGAATCTCGACGTTTCGTTGAATACTTATTCAACGTCATCAGGAGGACGACCTTTACCTGCGGAGGTGGAGGTCGGACTGATTAGGTGCTGCTTTCTAGGGCGTAAATTGTATGCACTTTGTTTTGGAGTGTTCTCTTCTTCTACAGTAGAGGTCGCCAGTGTGCAATATGTACTAGTTACGTCGGCGGATTTTATTGCGACTTCTCTCAAGGGTTGAATCAATGTCGTAAGAACAGGGCGCCAAATACTTGATAGTTTGTAACTGTCATCTCTATTGAAATTGGGATGTTTGTATATTTCAATGGACTCCCTCACTAATGTGGGTATAAGGTACGGTTCTGTTGATAAGATTTTTGCCTTGTCAAATCTGATGAAGTGACAGACCTTTTGACGCATGTTCGCAGATTGCCGATGTATTGGAGTTGTTGTTTTTAATTGCTCCAATATGTTTCTTCAATCGTGTAGCGTTTGGTTTGTCCTATGTAGAAAGCTCCACAATCGCATGGCACTCTGTATACATCTGAAGACTCGACAACCACGCTTTTACTTGGGCGCTTGGGCGTGGGCGTAAAGTAAAAAAAATTGTCCGAAAATTTATTTTTTTACTTTTTAGTACATTTATATGTAGGCGTGTTTATTTATTTATTTTTTCGAGTAACATAATTATCTACTTTTTGATTTTAATATTACCCAGCGTACAAAATCACTTCGGTAGGAAACCAGCGCCATTTGCTGAGGTCATTAAGTAATTTCCAACTCATCTTTTTCTGAATCCGCTTACAAAGAATATAACTTCATACAAAGTCACATCGGTAGGAAACTAACGACTTTTTTTTGGCGAGTTCATTAAACAATTTCCTATATAAAACTTTGATTAATTAATAATGATGGAATAATTGATAAATTTGATAAATGATTCATATACTGTCATCGTGTATTGTCATGTATGCAAAATTTCAGCTCGATTGAACACTGGGAAGCCGGTGAAATACCGAAAATAAGTTTCCGTCTAGACAAATACACAAACGAACAAACAGACAAACATGTGAAGCTAATATGCACTTGGTAATAATAAATGTAAAAACACGTATCAGAATTCTTGTGTCAAATAACTTCAGAGTTTTAAAATATCGATTATTATTAAAAGACCATTCCCTGATATATGTTTAAAATATTCACAATTTTTTTTCTTAAATTTCGTGGGAGCTTTTTCACATTTTCAATTGCCTTTGAATGCCAAGTGTTTTTCTCCTAGACGAATAATTAATCTAAACTGCCAAAAACATTTTTATAATAAGAGGTGAAATATATTGAAGATGAACATCTGCTGAGGTAGCTTCGGGGTGCCATTTATTTTTAATAAGAGTGTGAAATATTAATTTATATTTCTTTGTCCTGAGGTTTTTCCGCCGTTAATGGGGCGGGTTTCAGGAAAAGCCGAACAAAGAAACAAAATTAGTCCTTATTAGATTCCCGTACAACCTATATTCCAAGCAACACGTTATTATAATGAAATATTAATGAGTCTTTAATGAACCTCGAGGAATATGAGCCTACAATTTTATTTGTATTAATTGAAAGAGGCAAAAAAATAATATAATTACGTCACATTGACGTCGTAGATAGGATGATCATTAAAATAGATGGAAAACTTAAACGGTGTTAAGTTTAATATTATACTATTGTCTTAATCTATCACTGATGTATACTGTTACAACTAATTAAAATTTTATTAACTCCGCAAAGTAACTGGACACGAATTTAATCGCAGCACCTTTTTTTAATTCACCTTAAAATTCATAATTTGCACTTATTATCACTATAACGTTCGCTCCACTTTTGTCTATCGCACGTAAACCCCAAACTGGGCTTGTCTCTGGTGAATTCGCTTTTCTGTGGTCGCTCGCTGCGCCGTTCGCTTCACTTGTCGAAAATAACAATGTACGAGCGCGCGTTTATCATCGCTTTTATACGCAAATGTTGGTTCTCGAATGTTTATTTATTTATTTATTTATTCATACGCCAATCGGCTACATACATTGATTTTACAAAAATAATAGACTTAAATGAATGGATTAGGAAAATTGCACATATATAAAAAAACAATACGAGCATAGTAACAACATGGTATAATCATATAGGGTTGAGGGTAATTTTAATACTGTGATAACAATCTTTTTGCCGCTGATGAGAATAAGACGTATGATTCATCGAAGAAGTTGATATCAACACAGTGGCTGTTCACCAGATTGGCAATCCTATTTCTTGGGCCATTGTACACGTAACTTTTTGTGGATTTAGTTGTTTCTAACAATCTACGCACTCTTAGATCCGGCCTAGCAGTGATAATGCCAAATTGTTCCAGGGTCTCGGGCGAGTCTATCTGTCCGTTGACAGATTTGTAGAAGAAGTTCAGATCAGACAATTGTCTTCGAGTGATTAGTTTGCTGATTCTAAATCTGTTATATACGGTCTCAATATCTCCTGGTGATCGTGTACGATAGGCGATGCATTTACATAGTTTGCGTTGTATTCTTTCGAGCTGATTGATAAGTTTATTGGTATACGGTGACCAAATGACAGAACAGTATTCTAAAATCGGTCTCACAAGACTGTCGAATAGTCGTACCAGCGTGTAGACATTGCTGAAGTCCTTCCCAGCTCTAATGATGTAACCAAGAGTCTTGAAAGCTTGTGACGTAACTTTCTCCACGTGGCTTGAGAAATTCAGTTTATGGTCCACAATTACGCCAAGGTCCTTTGCCGAGGTGACTATCGGGAGATGATGTCCATCAATGAGATAATTAGCCTGATATTGATTTCGTGATCTAGAGAATGACATTACTGAGCATTTACCGATATTTAACATTAGTTTGTTTTTAGAACACCACCTGTGGAGTTCATTGAGATCGTGCTGAAGAATTTCTAAGTCTTGGTCATTCATGATTCTTCTGAAAATTTTCATGTCATCTGCATATAGTAGGTAATCGGATAGTAAATTGTCTGCGATGTCATTGATGAAAATATTAAAGAGAATCGGACCAAAATGTGACCCTTGAGGGACACCAGAGCATACTTCATACTCTTCAGAGATAAATCCATTAACTCTGACTTGTAGGAATCTGCCAGTTAGATACGAATGGAACCACTCTAATGCTGTGCCTCTCACACCATACAGACCGTACAGAATGTTCGACCAGTTTCTCCACATTTCTAGTGATTATGGTTTCTTCGATAATGGTGTAGCAACTACATTCTAGATTATTTTTAGAGACTTCGATAATGCGTAGTTACCATTGTTTTTGAATATATAAAAATATATTATTGAAGCAAGTTTAATGCAATAAACAAAAACAAAAGAGAAATACGAAACAAAACATACCTACGTCAAACGTCAAAAATCGGTTTTGCCAGTACAAAAAATATATTTCCGCGTCAGAGTTAGCTGTTTTCTTTGATAAAAAAGTAACCCATAAAAACCAAGGTTTTATTATACTCCCTATCTCATTTACTAGTGGAAACTGGTTTGGCGCTAAACCCACGCTAAAACACGGGCTTCGGTCGGGCGACGCTACGAAAGGGAGTAATGAAAAATTTCCAAAAATCCAAAATTATACTATAATCAGGATTCACGTCTACCAGACGCATTGAAATATTTTCATACAACTTAATAATTTTTATGAAAAAACCATTCAAAATTTGAAAAATCCAAAATTTGATAGATCTTCTTGATCGTCGCCACGAGTCTGCTTGCAAAGTTTCAGCTCGATTAGATCACGGGAAAAGGGTTAAAAATCTATAGCTGAATATAATTTGGATGTTTTTTAATATCAGTTTGTTCGTATTCCGATATTTTTTAATCTTTTTAATATACTCTAAAATTTTAACTGGCAACAGTAAAAAACTTATATTGCAACGTTTTTAGGGTAATCATAATATAGATTTTAATTAAGATTTATGTACTAGCAGCAAATAAACATTGATAAAAATATAAGTACAATGTACAATAAATGTAAGTACATGGTCTTTTTATTCTTCGTTCATTTTTTAACGTTATCAATTTTAGTCTATTAAAAGTGAGTCTACATGAAAGTGCAAAAACAGCAAACCTTGTAATAATAAATCAGATTGTAGTGCTGGGTGTACACGGTTCGCACGAGCATTAATTCCGCTTAATCTCCCGCCCGGATCACGAGAGTGCTGTTTTTCAGACACTGTAAACACGGCTTATCACGTTTTCACTAAAAGGAAGCCTCCGCGACAGCCTTCATCCAGCGCATACAGCCTTAAGCCCCGGCGACGCGAAAAATGTGCGAAATTACTCGGCGCAACATTTGGGGTACTTAGCGGCCTAGCGAGATTACCTGTCCGCTATTTCAAGCGATCTTATATTGCTTTCATTATTTTAGACTACATGTCGAACATGGATCAGATTTTCTCACTACGCCAGATGACGGAAAAGTTATTGGCAAAGAAACAAAAATTTTTTGGGCCTTTGTGGATCTTCAAAAAGTGTATGACAGAGTAATAAGACGAAAGTTATGGAAGGTTCTGTCTGCATATGGGGTGAAGAGTAAGTGCTTACGTATTCTACACATATTTACACTTGGATTTATGACTCACTCAACTTTCACTAACATTGCACTTGTTACTTTGTAGATACATAATTACTACCTTATGAAAATAAATATTACTGACG
Organism: Agrypnia vestita; assembly: GCA_016648135.1. Lineage (NCBI taxonomy): Eukaryota > Metazoa > Arthropoda > Insecta > Trichoptera > Phryganeidae > Agrypnia > Agrypnia vestita. The sequence goes on along the minus strand of JADDOH010010100.1, from coordinate 42,285 downwards.
AATTAAAAAAAATATTATAATTGTGTTCTATAACGCCACTCTGGGACAGGCGTAGCCTAGTAGAGTGGCATAATCCACAAATTTAACAAAAAAAAAAAATGTGTAATTTATCTTATATTTTATTGTTAAATTAGTATTAAGTACCTTTATTTGTAAACAAGGATTTTTTGAAACAAATAAATAAATAAATGGTAAAAAATTCACATCATGGTTTGATATTACAAAAGGTGTCAAACAGGCATGCGTAATATAGTGGTTTTTCAATCTCTATATGGATAATTATATGGAGGAACTAGAAGTAGGAGCGAAAATGGACGTGCTCACTACATCCTATCTACTTACTTAAACGCAGACGATGCAGTAGTAGTGACTAACAGTGAAAGTGATCTGAAGTCCTGGTGTCCAGAATGTCCGATGTATGCATGCAGAGTGAACTTCTGATGAATGTCAGCAAATTGAAAGTGATGGTGTTCGAGAGAGAAGAAAGAGTGAATAAGTGTGGTGTAATTGTAGACAACAAATGCTTAGAACAAGTGAACGAGTTTGTGTCTTTGGGAAGTATCTTTAGTAGAGACGGCAAGGCTGAGAATGATATCGAAAGGAAAGTGACTGCGGGAAACAAAGTTAATGGTGTTTTAAATGCAATTATGGCCAATAAGAATCTGTCAAAGGAAGTAAGACAAGCGGTACATAATGGCGTTCTAGTGCCAACCCTGGTATGGAAGTGATGATATAATGGACTGGAATTGGCAAAAGAGAAATGAAAGTAGACTGAACGCGGTGGAAATGCGGTCACTAAGACGCTTGTGTGAAAAATCTTTGGTCGATAGAGTGAGGAATGTACAACTTCTTCGATGAATCATACGTCTCATTCTCATCAGCGGCAAAAAGATTGTTATCACAGTATTAAAATTACCCTCAACCCTATATGATTATACCATGTTGTTACTATGCTAGTATTGTTTTTTTATATATGTGCAATTTTTCTAATCCATTCATTTAAGTCTATTATTTTTGTAAAATCAATGTATATGTATATAGCCGATTGGCGTATGAATAAATAAATAAATAAATAAATAAATAAATAAATTAGATGTGGATATAATGCTGGTTGTTGTGTGATGGACAGAACAAAGAAAGGAGTGCTGAGATGGTTTGGTCATGTAGAATGTATGAGCGAGGAAAGAATGGCTGAGAAAATATATGTGACGAGTGTTGAAGGCAACATGAATAGAGGGAGACCGCGAAAGACCTGGCATGATCAAATACTAAAAATATTGTAGGATGGCCCTGTTTAAGTCTCAACAACCGTAGAGCTTGCGTGAGAAGATGTATGAATGTAACCGATGCAAAAGTGGCGTGCCAATATAGAAGAATATGGCGTTCTATCCTATCTGCCTACCCCTGCTAGAAAACGGTGTGATTGGTTATTTAGTTTATCTTTTAATAAGGGGCCATCCATAAAGTACGTCACACGTTAAGGGTGGGAGGGGGTCGACGAATTGTGACATTGTGTGACAAGGGGTGGGAGGGGTCCTAAGTTTCGTGACGTCACATTTCAAAATCTAATACAATTTAATAAAAACGGTTATAAAGTTCAATTGTACGCGATAGAGGTAGGCGCGAGAGGTTTATCGGCAAAAGGCCTATACGTCTTACAGAAAGGTCTAATATTATCCAGATCTTATTAGAATGCGTATCGAAAACGGCACTAACGGAGTCTTATCAGATTTGGTTAGGCAGGGAGAGAGACCGAAACAGTGGAGGTGAGTGCTGATGCATCATAAGGGGGCCCCTTAAACCTACACCTGGGTCACAAGTCCCAGGCACTGTTCTCGGCTCCCATCTCTGCAAGGCGATGGACCCGGTACCCGCACGGTGAATCCATCGAATGCTAGGTGTTTCGTCTATTCGTCAATTTCTAAATGTAAAATTGCTTAATATGTGACGTCACACTAGGGAGGGGTGGGGTCTCACAAATGTGACCAACTGTGACGAAATTTGTGTGACGTACTTTATGGATGACCCCTATTACCGTACCTAGTGATTTTGCAGACATTAAAATTAATTGTAAGGGTTTATCAATTTGAGAATATTTTATGGGAGCCTGAAATTTATGTAGAAATGAAGTGTTTTTTTACAAGGAACTGTTTTATTTTTTTAATGACGATATTCATGGAACTCTTACGCCGTGTTTGACATGCAACTTTATCCGGTGCTCCTTTGTTCGAAATAAAAAGAAGTTCATTTACTTATTTAGAAATGTATTATCTATGACAATCTTACGAATTTTTTAATCTGATAAGGTATCTGTTTAAAACAATCGTTTATATATAAGGTTTTTGCTTCTTTAAACAGATCTCATTGGAGAAATTTCCAATCCTTTTTATCAGTGTTGAAATTAAACAGAGCGTCCGCGAAAGACCTGGATCGACCAGATACTAAAAGTATTGGAGGATGGCCCTGTTAAAAGCCTCAACAACCGTAGAACATGTATGAGAAAATTTATGAATGTAGCCGGAACAAAAGTGGTATGTCAAGATACAAGAATATGGCGTTCTGTCCTCTCTGCCTACCCCTGCGGGGAAACGCTGTGATAGTTAGTTAGCTAATTTACAAAAGTCTGAAAGTAAAATTAAGATGTCTCAACAACTAACGAAGTTATAGAATTTTTGATTTGCGTTTTGCATGAATAATTTTGTTCCGTCCGGTGGAGTCGTGTGACGTCATCTCTTGTACTCGTTGCACATCGCGACTTGTGCTCCGGCTATGTTGACGCGTGACGTCATAGGCGAGTTGGAAATCAATAATTCCGCACTAAAATACACTAACTTTAATATTGTTTTTCTCTGTGATTTATCGACAGATTTCAACCATTGTTTCATTGGTTTATTGGTTTTGATATTATATATTTTATTCCATTAAGTTAAATAAAGTATTATAAACATCACGAAACTCCTCCGATTTCCAAAAAAAAAGGTTTTTTATTCCAAATCGGGTATGTTACATTATAGATATTTGATTTCTTAACAAATACGTAATCTTTTTTCTTGTCTCAGTTAAACGTATACTGGGGAATGTTCCATCTCATTCACTGTGAAGGAGTTCCACGGGAATGGAAATGACGCGGGAATTTTATTTTCAAAAATTTTTCATCAATATACTACTTTACTACTTAATGTAAAAATCCTATAATCCTTGTTAATATCACCAAATTTCAACTATGTTTGAGGCCAATGAAATTGAAATGTATAAAAAGTAACCCATAAAAATCAAGTTTTTATTATACTCCCTTTCTTTGTAAAATATAACGACAATTAAAGACGAATTAAAACATATAACATAACACTAAACTTACAGTAATTTAATATATTTCTAAAATGTCAGATGTTTTGAGCTTTGATAAGACACTTCACGCTTTGAAGATTAAATTCTTAAAACATTTATCAGTCAATTTAGATTTTCGTCATTCGTAGTGAAGTACCTATTATGTAAACCGATGGAGTAATTCAATTTTAGAAAATATTCCGCGACGTTATCGGGCCGCCGTTGCTAGTAATCAAGCTTTTCTAATGATTCCAATTAGAAAAAACCAATAAAAATCCGAAATTATACTATAATTATTAATTTTTTTCAACGAAAATTTGATAGATCTTCTTGATCGTTGCCACGAGTCTGGTTGCCAAGTTTCAGCTCGATTGGATCACGGGAAAGGGTTAAAAATCGATCCAAAGTTTTTTCGAAGGCAAGACGGCGAGCAAGCAAGCAGACGCCACGAGTTAATATAAAGGGAGTAAAAATGAATGAATAATCCTGTGTGGCTGAACGGGACAAGATTGAACATTAAAAAAGGTTTATATCTTGTACATATCTTAGGTCCATCTATGAGGATTGAAAGATACTAATTTTCGTCAATCATACTGTTTTTTTCACACACATCGTTTTCTATTCAATACTTTGAATTTTTGGAAAATTGCTATAAGAATAGTGAGCTTTTTTTATGATCCCTTTACAAGTAAAAATACATCTAATATTTATTTTTGAAGTTTAAAGCATTGACTTTTTGGTTGTACATAATTATTAATTAATTAAAATACTTAATATTGACCACTTGGAAAGACAAAGTCGATCCGCTAAATTATTCCGGTATTTATAAACTAAATTGTAATGACTGTTCGACATTTTATATAGGTTTTTATCTGTATTAAAATTGCGCGTCGTTTTCGACACGTAATTTTATTAATAGAGTAAGGGAACACTTCGGATGTCTCAAAAACAATAACTTTTCTGAATTCGTGAACCATCTTTTGAAAACAGGACTCACGTTTAAAAAAGAAAATGGTATCGCAATTCTACATGTAAATAATAGAGACCTTAGATTGGATAACTTAGAAATACTAGAAATCAAAAATTGCCTGAACACTAGGTACAGCCAGTAAAATTAATAACCAGATAAATTTTATGAATAGCCCGTTACTTGATATATTCCCCATTTTGGCGCCCACTTGTCAATTACCCCCACCATAACTGTAGCCATGCCTCCGTTCAAAAATTGATTTGTTAAATAGCGAACAAGACCTACAAAGTCTAGTTAGTACGATGTATGATGTACGCAAGGAAAGTGACCTTATTATGAATGTAATGAAGTCAAAAGTAATGGTATTCGAGAAGGAGGAAAGAAATACAACGTGTGAAATACTAGTAGGCAATGAATGTTTGGAACAAGTAGATGAGTTTGTGTACTTGGGAAGTATGTTCGATAGAAGAGGGAATATTGAGAAAGATATAGAGAGGAGAGTGACTGTCGGGAATAGAGTGAACGGTGCTTTGAATGCAATAATTTCTAATAGAAATATGTGTACCGAGGCAAAACTAGCGGTACATAATGGAGTTCTGGTACCGACACTAATGTATGGAAGTGAAGCCTGGAGCTGGCAGAAGAGGAACGAAAGTAGATTGAATGCAGTGCAAATAAGGTCCCTTAGATGTATGTGTGGTAAATCCATGTATGATAGAGTAACGAATGAAGATATTAGGAATGAATGTAAAGCTGATCGTAGCATAATACATAGAATAAAAACAGGGTCGCTCAGGTGGTTTGGGCATGTTGAGCGAATGAATGAGGAAAGAATGGTAAGAAAGATATATGATGCAAGTGTTGACGGCGCCAGAAAGAGAGGGCGACCACGAAACAAGTGGCATGACCAGATTAACCAGATACTGGAAGATGGTCCTGTTGGAAGCCTGAACAACCGTCGAGCTTGCATGCGAAGATGTATGAATGTAGACGAAGCGAAAGTTGTATGTCAGGACAGAAGAGTATGGCGCTCAATCCTCTCTGCCTACCCCCACGGGGAAACGGCGTGATGGTAAGTTAGTTAATAAGTAATGGATAGTTAGTATGCGTACGTCTTAACGAAGATACAGTGGTATCGAAACCGATAGTCGTAGAGTTACGCCAAATGGTCAATACAACGCTTTTTTAATTAATTAATCAAATATATCTTATTGAGAATATTATTTACAGAACAAAGTGGATGATTCAGATTAATGAATGGACGTCTTAAACGATATTCATGCAATTAATAATTTTCTAATAATTAAAATAGACTTCACGGCGTCATTTCGATTAAATATTTATGGATATAAGATTTCATTTAGTTTGTTCAAGAAGGTTCTAACATTCCTTTAAAGGCTGTTATGGAGGGCGATTGTTAAGATCCCCGCTTTTAAACGATTCTCAGCAATTTTGTTTAAATCGAAGATTAATTCTCGGCTCGAATACCAAGAATTCTCGATAGGGGGCTGTAATAAACTCAATGTTCCGTCGTCTCAAAGGTTTAATTTTGAGGATTTTGTTTCATCTCTTATCTCCAACCAGAACATTGAGATTCTACAGTGAGATTTATTACTTGAAAATGTCGAAAAAATTCTAAAGAAAAGCCATCGAAAATCCAGATACAATCTGTCTCATTATTATTTTGTCTGCGTTAGTTAAAAACTTAAGTTTTTAAATTTTATTAAAGACAATCCAAAAATATATAGGTTTCAATATTAATCTATGGGTTTCACAGTGCCAAGTCAATGCATAATATTCGCCTTTTTTTTTTTAATTTAACGTTTGATAAATTTAAATGTCATAAAATAATTATTTTAATTTTAATACATATTTTCTTACTTATTATTTCAATTTAATACATATCAATTTAAATACATATTTTCGATGCAAATCTGTACCGTTCGACCGATCGGACTCAAAATTAAGAAACTTATTCTTTGGGACTCGGCGAGTAACATAGGCGATATTTCTCCCCTATTGTCATATCACTTCTTCACCCCCTGACATATTTTCGATGCAAACCGTTTGACCGATCGGACTCAAAATTTGGAAACTTATTCTTTAGGATTCGGCGAGTAACATAGGCGATATTTCCCCCCTATTTTCGTACCCCTTCTTCTCCCCCTAACATATTTTCGATGCAAATCTGTACCGTTTGACCGATCGGACTCAAAATTTGGAAACTTATTCTTTAGAACTCGGCAGTTAACATAGGCTACATTTCCTCCCTCCTCTTTAACCTTTTGTCCTCCCCTGATATATTTTCGATGCAAATCAATACCGTTCGGATCAAACCTTTGTTTCCCCCCACAAATCAACTTAATCCTTAATTCGTGCAACGCTGGGTACAAACAGCTAGTCTTTATTATATAATGCGGTACAATGCAACTCTGGCTTGCCCAATTCTACCCCAAGTAGACCATTGTATGTACCTACTCTTTCTCTGCACAGGCCGCCAGTTCCGCGATGAAAATAATATCCAATACGCGCAGTCTCGCCATGACGGCTACTGCATTAATAACCAAATCGCTTAATGGAATTGTCGATCCAGTGGCCCGATGCATTCGGCGGTAGTGAATATTAAATTAGCATTTGCCATCAGCGAGTGAGGGGTCATATATCTATTTGCGGAGATTTCATCCGAAGCTCGCAGATTCCCAAATTAATTGCCGGTTAAAAGAGTACCCGGGTTTGAAATCAAAATAAGTGTTAGTGAATTTTTGTGAAAATGCAGAATCTCCCCTGAAACGGAGATTTAGAAAAGGTACCCGTTGGTGGAAATTAGTGATGCAACGAATACTACTTTCACGAATACGAATATCAAGTCTTCTTTTCGGCGAATACGAATACGAATAATTCAACAAGGTTATAAATAATACACTACTGTTTTTTTTCTTCTTCTTCTTTTGGTGTCATGTCAGGTCCCCCCAACGTTGACTATCACCCGAGAGAAAGCGTCCCTGTCCTGGGCAGCACGAAACAGCTCTCCAACAGTTCTTATGCCCGTCCAGTCGCGTATATTGCGGAGCCAGGAAATTTGTCTCCTTCCAACACCTCTACGACCCTCTATCTTGCCCATAAGAATCAGGTGGAGCAATTCATATTTTTCTCCTCTGAGCACATGACCCAAATACGATACCTTTCGGATTTTGATATTTGTCAGCAACTCTCTATTCACTCTAGCTCTTTGAAGAACTCTTGTGTTGCTGACCATATCCATCCAGGGTATCCGGAGCATTCTCCGATGTATCCACATTTCGAACGCCTCCAGCCGGTTCATGCTACTCACTTTGAGGATCCACTAAGGTGAAGTGACTCCCCCATAGTGAAGTTGCATACTTCGGAAAATGATTTTTAATACTCATTTTATGGAGAAAATGAAAGAAACCGAGGTGTTGGATGAAAAAAAAAATTATACTGCCTTTACCTCAAAATTTGGCTTGTTTACCACCAACCATACAGAAGGTTCTTGAACGTCTCTTTTTCTTCGTCTCACTGTCGTAGTCGACCATGGAGGTCAGCTATCCTCATCATTAGGCTATATGTTCTTCTGTCCTGGATAACGTCACCCTATTCGTGCTTCTGCATCTGACCATTTTTTGCACTACTCATGAATATTTTGGTCACTGGGTGTAATTCGGGATAATTGATAATAAACTCAAAATATTCTGAATGAAAAAAAAATCGTCAAAACCGAGTTTCAAAAATTGAAATGATATTTCAGGCGTATTCTAGTGTAATGCTAATACTTCGGAAGAATCTCATCACACGTATGAAGGATATTGCTAAAAAATTCCAATCATAAAAAATATCTATTTTTTATGATTGGAATTTGTGACATCTGTGGTCATTAAAGGGGAATAAAAAAGCTTTGATGCCGGTCGCGCTAAGGATTATTACAACACATATATGCTTATCCATACTCACTCTCTCTCACTTAATAACCCCCACCAAAGTTGATACTCCGTCTCCTTCTTTCCTCAATACTTTCTTTATTATTTGTAATTCTGTTTTAATTAGTACCTATATATTTAACCTTGATGAAAGCTCAGCTCTGAGCCGAAACTAGTTGGTATTTATTCAATAAAGTAGTATCAAAGTGTTATTATATTTAAAAAATAAATAGATATACAGAGTGTCCGGTGACCGATATCGAAGCCTTTAATAGCGTAAAATATGATCAATTTCACCAACAAAACTCTTCCAATATATTTTTTTTCTCCAGCCATAATGAAATGGCAGCCATCTCAATTTTTATGTTACCCAAGTTACTAACCCATAAAAACCGAGTTTTTATTTTACTCCCTTTTTTTGTAAACTAAGTTTACCATTATGTAATAATTGACTGACTGAAAATGAAACATGTCTAGACAAATATCTATGTCAAAAATTTCAAAAAATATCTCTTTATTATTTGATTTCCTCCCAAAAAACCGAAGTGTGTTGTCATCTATGAACCAATTGTCATAAATTTTCGAAATTCGTAGTGAAGTACCTATTATACCTACCGACGAAGTAATTCAAATTTTAAATATTCCGTGACGTTATCGGGCCGCCGGCGCTGTTGGAAGTAATCAAACTTTTGTAATGATTCCAATTTAAAGAAACCATTAAAATTTCTAAAAATCCAAAATTATACCATAATTATTATTATTTTTTAACGAAAATTTGACCGTCGCCACGAGTCTGCTTGCAAAGTTTCAGTTCGATTGGATCACGGGAAAAGGGTTAAAAATTGATCCAGAGTTTTTTCGTCAAGAAAACAAGCAAGCAGACGCCACGAGTTAAAAGAAAGGAAGAAAAAGTTATTATAAAAACATGTTTTTTTAGTTTATTAGTATAAAAAAAAGTTAAATCGTTTATTATTATCGTATTTTTTTATTATTTTAGGTAGTACGAGATATTTTCTAGAAGCATATAAAAGAAAAAGACATAAAAGGGGTGTTTTGTTGATGAAATGAAATAAATTTTATGCTATTAAAGCCTCCGATACCGGTCACCGGACGCAGTGTAGATATATGCAAAATATGCATTCTCGGGAATATCATAGTAATTCTCAAACATAATAAAAATACATTGCGGGCAGCAGTGGAACGCAAGAGATTTTAATAAATAATATGATACATTGGGGCCCGGGGCAAAACATCCCCTTTACCCCCGTCCTCCCTCTCTGGGTGGACCTGTTCATTGGTAATGTGGCCAACCCTGGAGATGTATGTATGTAAGCATGTGCCAATAAAGCCACATTCAAGTGCCTCAAGCCTTTTAACGGCAATTTTTGTGGCCAGACCTCGACTTCATACGGCTTTCTATTGGCATCATTTAATATATTGCTTTTACGTATAACTAGGATAAATCGTGTAAATATAACTAGTGTAAATTGTCTCTATTGCTAGTTGCCAGATAAGATAGCGTATTTTTCTACCAATTTAAGAGACTCGCAAGATTTATATTTAGGTAAATGCATAAAAAATTATATACATGCTTCCAAGATAAAAACAGAACAGTGTTTTTGGTATTAAATGCACTGGTTTTATACCGATTCAGTGTGATATATTCCATCTGAATATATCTTGTTTCCTAAATATATTGTTGAAATATATTGTTTCCTAAATTGATTGTGATTTTATTGCAAATAAAAAAAATTTAATGAGCGAAGTAACTTTGATGTCGTTGTGCAAAAGTTGTCTTAAATTTCATTACCTTTAGCTTTCTGTTTTCTCGTGTTTTTAATAACGCTATGAATTAATTAACAACTTGCAACTATTAATTAATTAATTAATGGAAGGGTATGGAAAAGGCCTATATCCAGCAGTGGAGAGATGAAGACTGAAGAAGAAGATTAATTAATTAACTAGTAGCAGAATGTCAAGTAGCAGAAATGTAACACTTGGTAAATTACATATCCCTGTGATACATACCACAACTGCTCAGCATCACTACACATTCAGAGGTGTGAAATGGTTCAACGAATTGCCTGTTGAAATGAGGACTGATGAAAATTATGAATCATTTAAAAACTATAATGTACCTTTTACTAACTTATTATTATTACCTACTTATAATTTTTTATTACTTACTTATTACTTTAATTATTGCTCACTTACTATTGTATATATGTACCTATTACTTACTTACTATTACTTGATTTTCTATATTTATATATATATATATATATACTTATTACCTGATGAATATGTACATTTTATCACAAAATTCTTTGTAAATGTTTAGTGTAATGATACTCCTCTACTACACACGAGTTTGTGACACTCGTGTAGTAGAGAAACATACATTCATAAGTAACTGTCACTAACTTCTAAAAAAAAATGTATTGTAAAAAAATAATTTAAATAAAAAATAAATAAAAAACAAAGCCATTCCTTGCTGCTAGGCCCTGCAGGTGGCTACAATAGCTGCTGCAGCATTGATGTCTGCGACTGGTTATCGGGTTTTCATACGATTTGGTTATTTTTTAAACTGGTAATGGTAAAACCACGCACTGCGTACTGCGTTTTTTAATCAATCATAATGTACATGGTACGTCGCTGTGTATGCTTTCGAGTTTGATACATTTCCAACCATTTATATTCTAACCTAGAAATTGATGTCAAAAATATACTTGCCTGCAGAAAAAAAAAATTGACGTAAGAAAATATAAATGTAGATGTATTTCGCCTTAAAGTGACTAGAATGTTAAATAATCAAACATGATAATTTCATTTTCTGTCTGTCTGTCTATAAATTCCGTAATTTCTTTCAAATTCACGGCTAAAGAAACGTAATTACACGAAAGAAGGACGCGAACCTCGGATGCGCAAGAGACAGTGCGGCACTCCAGCGGCATTGCTCCTACCGCATCTCCGTGGATCGTCAAAAAATACTATATATACTAGGGCTTAGCAAAGAGGCACACTTTTTCATGTTCCGTGATTTTTCACGCGTGTACGGGTAGTACCTATATAATATTTCTACATATTAAATACAATTTGATTAATTTTCATTGGCAACGGATATCATAATAAAGATGCTGCATAGATTTAATCATGTGATTCTCAGATGATGCTAGATCGGAGAGTGATCAACATTTTTCCAACATAACTTTAATTTATCTAGGCAAGACTTTTTTTATCTTAACTTAATTCTTGTGGTAACCATGCACCGCTGATCCAAACCTGCTGAATTGTTTTAGTGCATCTTCAAAAACTGGGTCACGAAATCCAGACTAGTTGGCTAATTCATGAATTGATATCTCCGGATTGGCCTCGATTTCTGCAGCCATTCGATCGTCGATGACAATTTTACGAGTTCCACTTTGGTACTAAAATCTCTCGATTGAAATTTCGTTAAACCTATTTTACATTGGCGAACATTAAATGTTATCATAGACTAGACAAATGTGATTGCTGAATTTTTTTGGTCACACTCATAAAACCGTGTAAAAATAGTTTTATTAAGGTAAAATACCTCCATTGTAAATGCGATTTTTTGTATAGTTTTATGCGTGGACTACGATTATGTTGAGAAAAAACGAAATTAATACTTTTTAAAACTATATTAATCAATCAATTAGAAAGACATACAGAAAAATCCAATTCACGAAAAAATATTAGGTTACTACTGGGATTCGAACCCAGGTCACCTCCTTTCCGGGGCCGGTGCTCTGAGTAACCTAATATTTCAATCTTCTGTGTATAGTTTTCTGGGATATTCTGCCGTGTGTGTGTGACCTCTCTGGCCAGAGAGGTCACACACACACGGCAGAATATCCCAGAAAACTATACACAGAAGATTCTGAACGGCCGTGAAAACCTAAGGACATTTCTAATATTTCAAGTTTGTGTTTACTGGGGTATTATGCCATGTTGTTACAACCTTTCGGGCCGACGTTTTGGATCCCATTGCAGGGTCCATCATCAGGGCTGATGTGTTGTCTTGAATGGACCCTGCAATGGGATCCGAAACGTCGGCCCGAAAGGTCGTAACAACACGGCATAATACCCCAGTAAACAAAAAATGAAGATTCTGAGTGGCCGTGAAAACCTAAGAACATTCTTAACCTAATATTTTTTCGTGAATTAGATTTTTCTGTATGTCTTTCTAATTGATTAATTAATTTGGTTTTAAAAATTTCACAGAACTTTGTTCTGAAAAATTACAACTTCGCAAATATGAATGTGTTCTTGAATATACATGTAAGAAATACCTCCGATAAAATATACCTAAATAATTAATCAAATAATTATCCGGCAGTAGATGGAATAGTGACATAACGCCACAAAAACTCTCTGAAACACCTGTCTTCGACACGGTATCGCCACGTAATACATTAACACATACACACCCTGCTTTCGACACGGTACTGCAAACCAGTAACTATTCAAGCTAGCATAAACCAGTGTACACTCTGATTTCGGTGCGCTTTTGCAAGCCAATACTTAACCAACATGTACTCATCACATCAGCCCTGATGATGGACTCTGCTTTGGGATCCGAAACGTCGGCCAGAGGTCAGATATACACGGCAGAATATCGCAGAAAACTACTCATATAAGACTAACATAAACCTTGAATCTTTAATGATTTTGTAATATATAATTTATTTTTTTAAATGTTTTGTAAATAAATTATTTGATATTTATTATAAACACATAAACCATTTTATCTGAGAAACCTGTCGATCTCATCATCATCGTCGTCATCTTTACATTTAAAAGAGTCGCCTTTATCTTTGCCGCTTCGGTCCTAGTTAAAGAATCAAAGACCAATTAGAATACATATTATAATACCTCTTGCTTGTCCTAGCTCAACTTAACCATCTTCACTCCAGAGTTGTCAAGAAGAAACAACTTGACAATTCTTTCCTTTGGAATTCGCAAGAGGTGTCCAGGCCACCTAAATTAAGACCTTTCTTACGGGTCTATTCTCATGCGCTTGGGCTATCATAACAATCATGTCTTGACTGCTAGTCAATACATACTTTACTAGTAGATTTTTATGTAAATTCAATTCGAAAATGTTCAAGCAACAATTTCCAGATATTAATAGTTACGACAAAAAGAGTTTTCAATGTTGACTTATTTTATATAAAACGTTCGAAAATCATAAAGGTAACTTATAATTAATATTACAAATTTATTCGCTTCAATATAAGTAAAACGATTAAAACCTTGCATAACGTTCTAATTCAAATTTCTGTCTTTTATTATTTAAATTTTAAACAGATTTTTTTGGATTTCAACTTTTTAGGGACACAATTACTGTATTTTGTCTCCAGAGGAATCATCATTAAGACAAACTGTAGATGTCTCACTGAGACGTAGCTATTTATATGGGAAAGTAGATACGGAAGTCTTTTGGCTGTTTAAAGGGCTTATGAACAATCAAACGGGTGGCTTAAGGGACCACTTTACATAATGTAACGTTCTAATTCCACCCATGTTAGACTAGCACATTGATCAAATTTTTAGTAAAATTGCATTATGTAAAATGATCACTTAAACCAGCCAACGACAGGTCGTAGGCCCTGTAAACGCCCAAAAAACGACTTTTATACATATTTTTTCGTGGAAATATCTTCGTCTCTGTGAGAAACCTTAATTCATGCTGTCGTTATATAATTGTGTCCCTAAAGATTTGAACATACTCATATTGATTTGCCATTCATACACGCGACACCACACATTTAACACTGCAAGATTCTCCTGGTCGGGTGGGGATTTTTCCTATAATCACTACCGGCGATCTCCAGATCAGTAAACAAACACAAACCTGCCATTTCCACAATTTTTCACCATCTTGAATCCCCTCGCTAGAGAGTTACCTACTGGAGTAGGTAGCTACCCTTGTATTCGGATCGTGCACTATTTCTGGTGTCTTCCTCATCCGGTCGACCAATTTTAATGAAAATTGACGTTCGTGTCCCAGAGACAAAAGAAAAGCCTTCCCTTTTGTTTAAAGAAAATTGAGGTGTTGAATGAAACCAATTTCAAAGAACGAATTCTCTAGAATTACCATATTTGAATTGTTAACCTTTCCCTTGCTATGATCGACCGAGTCAATGAAACCTACATTATTTCCGCAAGCACTTGAAATACAATACTGATATTTTAGTCACTAAGTTAAACTATGTGTAAATATGCAGCGAATCCTACTAAAAAAAATTGAACTTAAAGTAGAATTTTCCATAAAATAAAACATTGAAATCCATTTTACCACGCTCTCTTATAATCAATATTATTTCACCCCCTTTTCAATGTCCAATCACACAATATCACACATAACAATACACAATGATATTATGTGAATCAGATTTATTAATCATTCAAATAATCCGTCCGTAATAATTAATTTGCTTGTACCCTTGGTTACGGACGACCTGTTTGTTACCTTGGTTTGTTTATAACCTTCATTTTTGTGTTGTGTTGTGTTGTGTTGACGTTTGTTGTGTTTTTAATTCTAAATAAGATAAAGCAAATATATTTGAAAATTTTAAATGGTTTCTGATCAGTGATTACGTCGAATTAAGATATGTACATTACAGTAAGGGGGGGTAAGGTTAATTCGGTGAAAAAAAAGGCATGTTTTCAAGATTTTTTTTGGCAATGCAGGTAGTATTAGTTTATTTATTTAATTAGTTACATAATAATACGTTATTTATACATTATTTTTAAAAATTCTCATTGCAAAATATTTATATTTAAGCGAGTGGCAGTGAATCTTCGGAGGCGCCTCGAAAAAAGTTGATTTGCGGTGTACCTACATCATGACTCGAAACAAAAAATCAAAATGCACTTGTTAAAGAAGATGATTTATGAGGTAACCTGTGAAGATTTTTTTTTTCGATTTTTCAATTTTTGGTAGCACTTGGAAGCCAAAACACCGATTTTCGCTAAAAAAAATCGGTCAATTTCTTACTGTAAAATTAATAATTATTTTTTAAGAAAAAGGAAAAAGCCGACGGTGTTACCTGGTGAATTACGTGAAAAAGTACTGTGAAAATTTTCAATACGATCGGTCCAGTAGATTTTGAGTTATGACGTACACGGACTTAAACAATGTCAAGTTTCAGAAAATCGCTTTAAAGTTTTGCACAATTAAAATTAAAAATAAAACTCGATAATTATTTTATACTTATACATAGTCATGGATATCCATATAGCAAAGAGTTTTCATCAAGAAAATCTAAAGCATCTTGTCTCAAAACTCTTCCAATACAATAGCGCATCCGATAATCACCAGGTAAGCGCTCACTTAGATACCCAAGCAGGTATAGAAAATCAGTCTGCGCATCACACGATATTTTTGCGATGTTATACATTCAATTAAAAAACAAATTAAAAATGCAAAAAAAAATTAAATACCTTACCCCCCCCCCCCTTAAGATCAAGAAAAATAAAGATCACAAAATCGATTACCTGATTCGTTAAGACTAAAAAGTTTAAACTTTTATTACCTGTTAAAATTAACCCATAAAATTAGTTTTCTTTATATATCCTTTATATGCGAAGTCTCGGTTTCCATTTCATTGTATTGGTTGTTATTTTACAGAATAAAGCTTTTGTTTTTTAGTAAAATAAAAAAATGAAAATTCTAATTTAGAATTGTGCCAGAAAGTAGTAGGTAGGTAGGAGACAAATTTGCATTTTTTGAGTGCGTATATGTATGTTTGAAAATATAGGCGTTGTAAAAAAATAATTCATTGTCATCGACAACAAGTCAATATGCAAAATTTCAGCTCCATTAAAAAAAATTTTCCACGTTCACGGAGGTAAAGTTAACATAAAGGATTTAAAAAAAATTGTTTCACTCAGACTGGATATAATCGACATAGTGCTCTCGGATCGCACTCTTAAACGTAAGGTACTCTTATAAACCATTGGGTAGGTATATCCTTTTTGCATCTCCAAAAAAAAAAAATTTCATGCATAATCTTCAAGCGCGAGACTTTAAAAATTGTCAACTATGTAAAATGGGTTGAAAAATACAAACAAAATAAAATATAGTAAGTATAAAACATAAATTGACAGATTTTACGATAATTTTAATATGTTAAGGATAATACACAAACATTCATTTAATTTTACTATATAGATATATACCTAAATACACTTTTTAACTGTGCTATTATATATACATTTTGTTACTATCTATGCATATGATTTTTTATATATATTAATTACTTTACTTTCACTATTGCTTTTGTATTAGACAATATATACTGTTCTTATTATCCACATTTTATATTTATATACTCAATTAATTAATTAATTAATCTTACAGTTATATAGTATTTTGTTTTATATCTTTATTATTTTTTGTTCTCACTATATTGTTAAGCTGCTCATCTCGCACAGGTTCTTCCTAGTGAGATGAGCGACTCCATCTCCTATGTCATGTAACAAGATGAAGATAAATAAAATAAATAAATAAATCAGACATTTAAGAATAAATTAAATACTATGTGTAATAGATCTGGGGAACGTATGTCGCGAGGCCAGAAAGAGACTGCATGACAGAGAGAGAGAAGGTATAAAAAGGCGCGTGAATGTCGAGTCGCTCTCTCTTTTACTACCATTGTTATTCAGACCGCATCTTACTGTACAAACGTTTGTCTAAATCGTTATTGTCACCCAATAAATACTTACGAGGACAAAGTCTTTACTTGGAGCTTCCTCATCCTGAAATAAGAGTATTACACTATGTTTTAAACCACTTTATTGCTATATATTTGTCAACTAGTTTCGGTTAGACTCAACCTTCTTCAGGACAATTATAATACAGACAATTATTATATAATACTATTATAATTATTCTTATATTATAATTGTCCTGAAGAAGGTTGAGTCCAACCGAAACTAGTTCACAAATATATAGCAATAAAGTGGTTTAAAACATAGTATTTAATTTATTCTTAAATGTCTTATAATGTCAAGCCACAAAGTGTTTTCTTGCTTTGAAAAGTTAATAAATAAATCGTCTATTTTGTAATATTATTGAAAAAAAAATACATCTCAAGAGGCCATTCAGTCATAAAATGCCCGTCTGCAGTTGACAATACTTTCAGGAATATCTTCGTGATTTTGTGTCAGTGAAAATAAACAAGTTCTTGATCTCATTCAGGTAACGCCATGCTGTCAGTTCGCCCTCAGAAGGAAAACCTTCCCTTCCGGTACATCCGAGACGTTTTACCCTCCGCGAATCCTGGCAAAGTCACAGATGCCGCAGGCTCTATTTATAGAAGATGGCGAGAAGAGAGTAGGAAATGGCTTGCGTAATTAATTCCGAAACAAGAGCTTTTACAACCCTCGGGTTCTATGTTTATAGCACGGAAGACCTCGATATTTATTTCTTATTTAGAGTTTACATAAACCATTATTTATATGTACATGTTTTAATATTAATTTATTAATAAATATACATTGAATACTGGAAATGAATGAAACACTGTGTGCCAGTTTGTTCATTTTAAGATACGAAGTAAAAAAGTAACACATAAAAACCAAGTTTTTATTATACTCCCTTTCTTTGTAAAATATAATAAGTATTATAAATATCACAAAACTCCTCTGATTTCCAAAAAAAAGGTTTTTATTCCAAATCGGGTATGCTACATTATAGATATTCGATTTCTTGACAAATACGTAATCTTTTTTCTCGTCTCAGTTAAACGTGTACTGGGGAATGTTCCATCTCATTCACTGTGAAGGAGTTCCACGGGAATGGAAATGACGCGGGCATTTTATTTTCAAAAATTTTTCATCAATATACTACTTTACTATTTAATGTAAAAATCCTATAATCCTTGTTAATATCACCAAATTTCAACTATGTTTGAGGCCAATGAAATTGAAATGTATAAAAAGTAACACATATAAACCAAGTTTTTATTATACTCCCTTTCTTTGTAAAATACAACAACAATTAAAGACGAATTAAAACATATAACATAACACTAAACTTACATTAATTTAATATATTTCTAAAATATCAGATGTTTTGAGCTTTGATAAGACACTTCATGCTTTGAAGATTAAATTCTAAAAATATTTGTCAGTCAATTTAGATTTTCTACATTCGTAGTGAAGTACCTATTATGTACACCGATGGAGTAATTCAAATTTAGAAAATATTCCGCGACTTTATCGGGCCGCCGTTGCTAATCAAACTTTTCTAATGATTCCAATTTGAAAAAAACAATAAAATTTCTAAAAATCCGAAATTATATTATAATTATTAATTTTTTTTAACGAAAATTTGATAGATCTTCTTGATCGTCGCCACGAGTCTACTTGCCAAGTTTCAGCTCGATTGGTTTACGGGAAAAGGGTCAAAAATCGATCCAAAGTTTTTTTTGACGGCAAGCCGGCAAGCAAGCACACGCGAAGAAGAGAATAACTGTAGTCTTTTTCGCTCTCTATGTGCTATTTTACACACCTTTTTATTTATATTTTCAACACTACTACACGTCGATACAACATGTGAGTTAGTCATTTTCACATTAAAAACTATAAAATACTCATACCGTTTAGTGTCTTATTTATAAAAAAAATGACGCAGCACTTCATACTTACGCGATATGCATGCCCATATAACTAGGAAATTAAGACAGATAGGATTTCAGTGCAGTGTTTAATGTATTGGCGAAGGCATATAGTACTAATCTTAAAAAATATACTTTTGTCACTTAGTGCTTTAATCATTTGCAGTATTCAATTATAGAAGTCTCACAGAGATGATTCTATTTATATGGATAACGTATATTTGAAATATTTTAACGTGTTTAATTCATCCGAAGTTTTTTCGGCTTTTCTGAATTGTTATAAATCTGTCATGTTATAAAATAATTATTATTACAAATCAAAACAATCTTGATTTTTTATTGATAATAACCGCTACTCAGACGACATCTATTTGTAGAATGTCAGAGCATTCCGAATAGATTTGGGTGATTATAATATATTAATTTTCACTAAGCGGCTGGAGCAGTTTTTCAATAGGAACTGTAACATTCCCATTAGACTTTGATCTGTTTTTACGTCTTACCTTAGATAAAAATCAAAATATATATTATAATTATGATAAATTATAGAAGTATCACAAATATGAAGCTATTTATATGGGTAACGTGTATAGAAATCTTTATAGGGTGGTCCAGAGCTTATGACCTCTGTGAGCAGGTGAGTGAGGATTGAAAAGGACATTATAAAGTATTTATTTATTTATTTATTTATTTTGTTTTGGGGGAAATTAACAGCAAAACAAGAATCTTAAAAATATGAAATAATGGTTTTTACAATTATGCCAATTACAAATTTTTCACTGAGTATAAAAATTTACTTTAATAGCGAGTGGAGAGGGTGGAAGGGAATGTGGGACGGGAGTAGTAGGGAAGATTTAATGTACAAATTAGTTTGGGTGCGATAGTGTAGATATTGTTTGTTTTATGTTTCTTATTGTTGCGTTGAAAATGTCAATGTGGTGATAGTTTGTGTTAAATGTGTTAAATGAATTTGTGGATCTGTGGATCTGTGAAGTATAGATGAAACATAGATGTTATGACGTTATACTTATAGCTTATCTTATAGATATAACTCAAGGCTATATAATACTAAACTCCAGTTGTTGCTTGATCCTTAATAGATTAATAGCTTTAACAGATGGTAGCTATACTAATAATGGGAATCTAATGGGAATCAGAGTAGAACCTCGCTTATGAGCATAATTCATTCTCGAATCTCAATAAATTTTTCGCAAAAGAATTATTTTAATTTTAATGCGTTACATAGGAAAAAATATACAAAAATATGGCGAAAATCACTTTATAAAAAAAACATAATGTAAATAAATAAATGCTTATCATATGTGGGGTATAAAAGCAAAGGCAGCAATGTCAAAAAAAAATAATGCAGTCATCGAGGATTATTCATTTATTATATACTGAATTCGATTTTTTTAGGAACTACAGCCAATAAATTTGTAGGAAATATTATTTTGGAAGGGATAGGTACATAAAAATCTAGAATTCAGCATATTTTATATTGTGACTGCTATTACAACATTTCTTTGGATATTGCTACCTTTGCTTTTATACCCCACGTATGAATACATGCAATATTAAATCAGTAAACACTGAAAAATGCTTTACAAATTTAATGCATAATTATATTCATTTATATCTATTTAATATTGATGTGTTTCCATTATCTTTTAAGTTTAAGTTTTAAGATGATATTAAACTTTATTCCGTATATACAATAATTTTTCGCAATTGAGTAGTTGAAAATCAATTTCAAATTAATGAATAATTCATTTGGAAAATTCGTTTATTCGTTTATTCAATGTTAAAATGTTACAATGTTACAATGTTTCAATGTTACAATGTTACAATGTTACAATGTTACAATGTTACAATGTTGCAAAGTTTACAAAGTTTACAATTTATTCAATGTTACAAAGTTTACAAAGTTTACAATTAGTGTTTACAAAATTAAATTAAGCTTTTTTCATTGTTGCTGAGAGTCTTGGCAGCAAGTAAACACTACAATTGATTTGATGCCCTGCCTGCTACACTAGTAGTTTACTGTATTATAGCATTTAGCATAAATTAACGATGAATATTACACATCTTGTTCATAACTTTAATAAGCTCATTTATAACAAGTAAAATTGAAACTTCATATAATAGTTAACTAATATTTAAAATGTAGAAGATGACTTTAGAAAGTAAATTGACATTCAAATCTAAAAAAAAATGATGATTGTGTACTCAACTACCCAATTAGATATTTTTCAGGGACACGTTTTTAATGGTAGCGGCTTATAAATTCCTGTGTCTAAAATAATTCTATATTCTTATAAGTATGTCTAAAAAAGTGTATTTTTTAACATAAGTGTAAGTTGATTTTAAAAAACGCATATCAGTGTGCAACTTCTGATATGAATGATTTATAAAAACCTACATATATTTTTATATTGCCAGAAAATTAATTATTATTGGGAATGGAGTGAATTTAAGGAGGTTAGCTTAATGATGACAAATGACCTCAATTATTGGCAAAAATCTAATCAAGGAAAAATTAATTGAATTGTTCCAAATTAATGATATCAAAACAAGGCATTTTTAAAACCATCGCATTGTTTTAAAGATATTGATCAAAATGATTTGTTCCGGAAAACTAGGTACTTCCGTTTCTCTCCCCCATTCATTAGAACATGTTGAGATTCAACTTCCTGATAGGAACACGCTAAGGTAAAGAATTCTTGAAGGTTGTGCTGAGAAGCCATCATTTTGATGGTCAAAATGATTGTATCTTGATTGCATGTGTATTAATTTAGGTAATCAATCCTATCAAAATCTAAGCTATTCTCAAACTCTGAATCAAATAAAAAAATTACGTAACCTTCGGTAAGAACACAGCATATCAACCATTAGACTGTTTTATTTATTATCACGTGCCGTAGCTAGGAAGGAATATATGTAAACATTGGAAATTAATTATTAATTTATGGTTTATTAACAATTCAATGTAAAGTCACTAAAATTAACGCTATTCTTTAAATTACACTATTTTGCGCTATATTATTCGTAAATGAACACTTTGTTATCACTGGGTAATTCGTATTTAACATTCAATTTCGCTCGTTTGAATCGATCTGATTTTTTTATTTCGCCAAATTAAGTATTTTCCTCAATTATTCGCTTTATTTATCGCTTCGCGATTCACAACTGGCCACGCTAGACGTCGTCTGGCGGCTCGCGGCTGACTTCGCACGGACCTGTCAAACACGATAACTCGCGCTATTTGTATCCAAATATTTTGGTATATTCTGGTATTTTCGAATTTTTTAACATTTTTCTTTTTAGCATCTCAATATTATCTATACATTATTTAATAAATCAATTATGGGGTATAAAAGTAAAGGTAGCAATATCCAAAAAAAATTAATGCATTTATCAAGGATTACAAATATAGAATTATTTTTTTTCAATTGATTCAGCAACATCGTAGATTGACATTTTTAAAAATATGGATTGTATTATTTGTATAAATCTACTTGTATTATTTGATTAAATACACCTACATGTTTCGGAAATACCTTTCCATCGTCAGGGTGTTATATATGACACCCTGACAATGAGAAGGTATTTCCGAAACATGTAGGTGTATTTAATCAAATAATATAAGTAGATTAAACAAATAATACAATCCATATTATTAATATAGAATGTACGAAATTCGAGTTTTTAAAGGAAATATAGCTTGTAAATTTATAAGAAACATGATTATGTAAAGGAGAGAGAGATTTATGAATTTTAGAATTCAGTACATTCTAAATTAGAAATCCTCGGTGACTGCATTGAAAACATTTTTTAAAGGCCTAGTAAGCCAAAACATCTGTCATATTTAAAATAACGCCTTGCGTGAAATCACAGAACATAATAACAATATTTATTACAATTTAATTGATTTAAAAGTTTCATCAAAAATAAACATGGAACATTGAACAAATTACAAACACCAAAACCATAAATAATAGGTGTTATAGTCACAAATTCATAACTTTTACGTACTTTTAATTTTGTAAAAAGGTCATATACCTACAAAGAATGAACCCCACACACAAATACAAGGCATGGTAAATACCGTAAAAAATAAAAACTCGTTTACGGGTTGTTAGTAGCCACCCCCGTGTTTCCACCCTCACCCGCCTTTTGATCACTAACACCTACTTCACTGGCCGTGAATACATCAAGGGCCCGATAGGGAGAAAGTGCGTGACGTGAATTCGAAGGCTGTGTTCAAAGGTATTCAATGGCAGCGCTGATTCTATAAAAAGCACAGGTGTACATTTTTATTTTTTGTTACCTTAACCCACGGCGTGACCTAGCTAGGCTGTCAGAAGATATCGAAGAACGGTCTGCTTTCAATTTTTTGAAAATTCAAAATTCACTGTCATCATTATTGTATCGGAAGGATTATGATTGGTTGAATGAAAAGTTATATTATTTCGAGATTATTGAAGTAGAAAGAATTGCCCGTAATCGAGGATTTACAGCACTCTACAACTTTCACACCAAATTGGAAATTTCCACAGAAGTCTGGCATAATCTAACAGCTTCGCGAAACGTCTGGACCACGAGTATTTATAAATACGGGGGCATCGTGCTGCGCTAACAGTTTTGTTTTGATGTTTAGTGAAAGTCACAGATAAAAGCGAGAACCCAACGGGTGTTCGGAAATAAGTGCGACCACAGACGTGCGAATAGGCAACGACGTGCATAAAGTGTTCCATAGACGAGTGATTAGTGCGGGATTTTGTGAATGTATTGATCTCCATCGTCCAGTGATTTGAGAAAATTGTTAAAAATTTTCCTCCCACAGCCTCGATTCCCTGACAATATTTTGTTCTGTATACTGAACGTCTCGTAGCCAATGGCAAAAACTAAAACGTAGCTTTGGAGGAGTATTCTTCATTTGATTGAATTGAAAATATTTTTGAAGGAAATTTCAACGGTTAAGGAAATTGCAATTATCAAAGTTTGCATTTTTCAAAATATTTCTGACCTATAAAATGTTAGTAGTATGAATGAAAATTTTTAATAAGTAATTTACTATAATGTACATCTACATAAAATATTCAAATTTAATACTTTAACTAAGTTTGGCAGTAAAGATATATTAAGAATACTTTTTTGTTTTCCACTAGCAAAAACTTGGAAGTAAGAGTTCTTTAAAAATACGACTATTTTATTTGACTTTTTCAAAAAAACTACTACCGGTGGCTCATAAGTGCTGTCACGAGACAGTAGTGACGGAAAGAATAACACTTGACCAAGGTTTTAACAACACTCTGGATATTTAACAATAAATTTCAAATTACTAGAAGCGTCTGGAGTATTCTGCTAGATTCGCGAAACGTCTGGAACCCGAAAGTGTATGGACCCCAGCATGGAGACGTACAGTTTACTGTGACTTTTTGAGCGATGTTGCTAGCGAAATACCGATAGTAAATTGCAAGAGTACCTACCATCCATAGCGAATAATTGCGACCACAGACGTATTTAAAAGACGAACATTTAATGTTCCACAGATAAGATACTATTTAATATTCACGTGTAATCCGATTTTTATATGTACTGTTAGTTTCCCATGAATAAATAAAATAAATTAAATTAAAATAAACGAAATAAAATACTTTTCAGCCTTGTGGAACACCCTAAAATGAAATTCGTGGAAAATAATTTACTTTTGTGTTGCATTACAACAGATTTATAAACCGCCGTAATATTTTGATATTAAAAAATCATATATCTAATAATACAGAGATTATTATATGAAATTAAGATAATTATTTTTTGCCTCGAAACCTAAAAGTTTTTATCACAATGGCATTAGAAATACATTAACAAGATTATAAATTTTGTCAGATTTGCATGGAGATTACGTTGACTTAAATTTTGTTATTGTTTCCCCCTGTACCTGATAAGCCGCTTACAAACGGCACGTGTTATAAAACCAGTTCTGTATTTATCATTGTAAAATGCTGCAAACCATATGAGTTCATTTGGGGGATAAATTAAAAAAAAAACAAAAAAAAAAAAAAAAATTTAAAAAATGAAGAGAAACTGAAGAGTACTTGGCAGCGAAATTTATTAATCAATTTGAAAAAAAAATGCACAAAAATCAAATCAACGAAAAAATATTTTGGCTGCTACCGGGATTCGAACCCAGATCACCTAGCTTTCTGAGCAGGTATGTTACCGTTACACCACATCAACATGGTACTTTTCCGCCGATAAGTCGTCCTTATCTGTAAGTATCATTTATTAATTATAATATTATCCATTTTTAGAGCAGTAAACTTTTTCTGGTGCGAGAAGCATAAATTACTTTGTGTAACTGCCGCTAGAGAATTAACCGTTTAATAATTATTATTTTTTTTAATTTTGGACACATTTGATACAACACGCACATATATAAAATACATTCTTATTGTGAAGTTGCAACAAATTTTTAAAATTTTAAATTTCACAGAACTTTGTTGCAACATCACAATAAGAATGAGTTTTTGATTATATTATTAGGTAGAATTACTGCAGATGAGGTCCCTTAGACGTATGTGTGGTAAATCCATGTATGATAGAGTAAAGAATGAAGATATTAGGAATGAATGTAAAGCTGATCGTAGCATAATACATAGAATAAAAATAGGGTCGCTCAGGTGGTTTGGGCATGTTGAGCGAATGAATGAGGAAAGAATGGTAAGAAAGATATATGATGCAAATGTTGACGGCGCCAGAAAGAGAGGCCGACCACGAAAGACGTGGCATGACCAGATTAACCAGATACTGGAAGATGGTCCTGTTAGAAGCCTGAACAACCGTCGAGCTAGCATGCGAAGATGTATGAATGTAGACGAAGAAAAGACGAAGAAGAAGACAAAGTTGTATTGTACAGAAGAGTATGGCGCTCTATCCTCTCTGCCTACCCCCACGGGGAAACGGCGTGATGGTAAGTTAGTTAGTTAGTTAGTAGAATTAGAGTAGATGATGATGGTCACCTATTCGAAGAGTGCGAGGAAGAAGTCTGTGTCTATTCAAAGAATTTTCCTGTTTTCATGTATCGATGGGCTCTATGTAAACTCAGCCATCAAACAGAAATGCCTTTTTTGCCTTTTTCTACCAAAACATAGAAAATACTCTACTTACCAATATAAAATACATTGAATTAATACTTGATTAATAACTGAATATTGATTCATTACTGCAA
This sequence comes from Agrypnia vestita, assembly GCA_016648135.1. Lineage (NCBI taxonomy): Eukaryota > Metazoa > Arthropoda > Insecta > Trichoptera > Phryganeidae > Agrypnia > Agrypnia vestita. The sequence continues at coordinate 16,173 of JADDOH010010100.1, read as the reverse complement.
TGCAAGATATAAATAAAGTTAGGTAATACGTATACTTAAATATTGTTTATTTCTATTATGTTCTTATAATTACTTTATTATGCTCTACTCACTACTGTTACAATTGATGTCTTTTATTTTAACATGCTTATATTATTATTATGTACTACCTACTTCAAAATTATTTCTATGTGAGATATGTTCGGACACAAGTTAATGTGTCTATTACTATCTATTTACACCCTCATATATTTATATATATCATTTTCTTATATCTGTTAATATTTCCAAATAAATAATTAAATTAAATACAAAAAAACTGACATAAAAGTAGACAAATACATTAATTTTCTTTGTAAGGCCAAACATCAAACAGCTATCATCTAAAAATTTATTTTTTAAACTTAAAACAATTTTTTTGCCGAGGCCTGTCGATTAATGCTTATATTTGCTTAATTTTTGTAACAAATGTTCAGTTGATCACTTTTATATAAAAAAACAAACGTTTTATCTAAGGTTTAGTCCTATCTAATGTTTTCTAGCATATATATTATTTTGAAAATGAATAATAAAAACCCATATATTCGAAAAATAAATCAGAAATATGCATTTGCAGTAAATGTCCAGTGGAGCAAAAATTTTTTGGCCGAATTTTATTTTTTACTGCGTTTAATTTATCATCCTTATTGGTCGAAACCAATGGCTTAATAGACAATGTGAAGACAGCCTTGCAAGGGGTGGGGGAAGTACCCAGCAGACAGAATCACAAAGGCTGTGTCAAGAGATAGATGGCGCTATATTGCGGCTGAGGTTATGGACTTACGGTCTCATGAGGGCGCTTTTGTAGAAATTTTATACGTAAAATCGAAGGCTTGCTATAAAAATGTCGTTCGACCAATGAAATAACCTGAAACTGATTGGCGAAGCGAGATTTGTGAGTATTTTTGTGACTTTTGAATTAAAATTAATCGAAATGCGATCCGTTTACTTGGGATCGTGTTTGTTTAAGAGCCAGCTTCCCAGAGGACCAGAAATCAGGTTACGCAATGTTTATTCTAAATCAACGTATCTTAATTACGCTGTGTAAAACCCTCGCAGTATCGCAATCATTAGTTTCATTTATCGACGGTAGATGTGGGTGTTTATTTAGTCAGTAAAATTATCTCAGTGACCTTTTATCTGTTAAGGGTTGTTTTCTGCGACAATTTGTAGGACATTATCGAATATGTTTATTGTTTTAATGACATAAATTGGAACTGTTTCGCTGTAACCCGTAACGTCAAAAATGATGGTACTTTTACAGGTCGGTTCCTAAAGAATGAGTATTAATTTCTTTATTAAAAAACAAACAGACACGCAGAAAGACAACAAAACGAATAATATTAGGGTTATAGAAGTAGACTAAGTTATTTATATGGGATACATGTATGGAAATCTTTAAAGGGTGGGCACAGGGTTTATAACCTGTACTAGATGGCTTAAGTGAACACTGTACATAGTACAACGTTCACCAGTCCACCGTAAGAAAATCCACAAATTATCGAAGTTTTGAAAGTTATATATAGGTTTGTTGTTTTTCTGCCTTTTTCAAATATTAAATAATAATAAATCACTAGCTGTAACCCGTCAAAAATTACGGTAGTTTTACATGTCGGTTCCTAAATAATAACTATTTTACAAACCAAATTAATTAATCAATCAGAAAGACATACAGAAAAATCTAATCCACGAAAAAATATTTTGGCTACTACTGGGATTCGAACCCGGGTCACCTCCTTTCCAGGGCCGGTGCTCCGACCACTAAGCTATAAGAGCGTTGTAGATTTCCGTGAACATATCGACTTTACATGTAATTCTCATTTTTATTAATTGATTTATTTTTTATTTTTGTCCATAGAGCAATCCATTTTTTTTTTCATGGAGTAGATTTTTCTGTATGTCTTTCTAATTGATTAATTAATTTGGTATTTAAAAACTTCACAGAACTTTGTTCTGAAAAATTACAACTTCACAAATATGAATGTGTTTTTGAATTTAATAACTTTTTATTTATTTATAAAAAAAATGTTTTAATAAAAAGAGTTACGGACGCTGCACGAAATCACGGAGACAGACGGATGGACGGACAGACGGACAGACAGCGAAATTATTATAATTGTGATATTGTAGCAATTAAGAATAAATCAAGTAATAAAGTAATGTGCATTCTAAGAAAGGGTAATATTTCCGCGCAGTGCACCAGAGAGTAGTATTTTTTCAGAACGAAAGCAATATTGTCGTAAACCGAACAATCTGGCCCCTAGGAGTCCTGCCCCTGCGTGAAATAGAGCCTCCGCGACACTCCCCCGATGGCCCTTAGGGGTCGTTCCGCCCTCTGCACGAGTAGATGTGAAAGGGGTGACAAATTTGGGTCAACGGATTTTACGCTGAACTTGTTTTGAAAGTCTTCCAACGATTATTGTGCGGCGGTCTCGTAAAATAGTATACTTTTACTAGTGATGGGTCGTCCGTGAACGCACTGTTCTTTTAGGACAGTTCACTTTACTGAACGAACCAATGATACAGTGAGCTATGTCATAGGTAGAAAACAATTACACGTTTCGTATTGGAAAAACCGGCCGAAATTTTAATGTAAGAGTTTAGGAGCATTTCAGATGTCTGAGTAATCATAGTTTTTCTGAATTTTAAAATCATTTATTAGAAAATGATCACATACACATGATACACATAAATAATTTTGGTCTGAATTTGAATAGAAATTAGTAAAGCATGTAAAAGTAAACAAAATATTAATAATAATCAATTAAATTTAACTACTATTCTTAAAAATTTTCCGATAATTTTGTGTAACCTTAAACTTCAGCCAAAAAACAAAAGACATCATTCATTTTTATATTTTGACATGTATAAAGCACCCTGACGATGAAAAGATTTTTCCGAAACATGTAGGTGTAATTAATGAATATAAGTAGTTTAAAACAAACAATAAAATTAATTTTTTTAGAAAACAAATCGTTCATCAATTCGCAATTTCCAAAACCGATGAAACCTTTAGCAGTTAATCCATTTTTTCCTTTTTTTAAATTTTCGAAAATTTTGTGGTGGCTGAATGAAGAATTTTTTTGAACCTGAAAGTACCTTCCTCTCTATGGTTTTGAAAATTTTGGGAGAACTTATGATAAAGCCTTAGGAAACTGAACCCCCCACCCCCTCATGGTTTCGAAAATTGTTTGGATTGATAGTTTAATTATAAAATAAGTTAATTAATTCATGTATTGTCATTGAGAATACGTCTGTGTGCAAATTTCCAGCTAAATTGAAGATTCGGAAGCGGGTGAAATATCGATTGTCCAGACAAACAGGTGAAGCTTATTTGAGCGTAGTAAAATATTGTTAAAAATGTAACCATAAAAACCAAAATTTTATTATACTCCCTTTCTTTGTAAAATATAACAATATTTTTATATTTCTAAAATATCAGATGTTTTGATAAGACACTTCATGCTTTGAAGATTAAATTCTAAAAACTTTTGTCAGTCAATTTAGATTTTCGACATTCGTAGTGAAGTACCTATTATGTATACCGACGGAGTAATTCAAATTTATAAAATATTCCGCGACGTAATCGGGCCGCTATGCTAGTAATCAAACTTTTCTAATGATTCCAATTTGAAAAAACCAATAAAAAAATTTAAAAATCCGAAATTATACTATTATTATTTATTTTTTTTAACGAAAATTTTATAGATTTTCTTGATCGTCGCCACAAGTCTACTTGCCAAGTTTCAGCTCGATTGGATCACGGGAAAAGGGTTAAAAATCGATCCAAAGTTTTTTCACCCGGCAAGCCGGCAAGCAAGCAGACGCCGCGAGTTAATATAAAGGGAGTAAAAATGATAAAAGCCTTGCAGAATAATTCTAGTTCAATTTTCTGTAATATTATAGGCATGGAATCTGTAAAGTAATGTGGATTGCTCTTATACACCCGGTATATTATTGATTCTTATAAACACTTTTCATAATAGCAGGCACCTGCTGTATTGTAAAAAAATACGTTTTCATTATTCGCTACTGAAACGGTTGGAGTATTTTATTACATTTGTCTAATTTGTTACTGGTAGTCATTTCCGGGAAAATATTTGTTTGATATGTCAATAATGTGTCATTTGATGTTTGTAACCGTTATTATCGACTTGTGGCGATGCTAAATGAGAAAATTTTAAACAGACATTCTAAAAATCCCAATTATAATAATTTCGTTGTCTATCTGTCCGTCCGTCCGTCCGCGTAACTTCGTGTAACGTGCGTAACTTTTATCGAAAATTTTTTTTTTGAAAATTTGTTTTCTGAAAAAATGTTTCTTGAATTTTCTTTTATTTTTTATATATAAATAAATAGATACTTATTCTTTAGAAACCGACGTGTAAAAGTGAAGTCATTTGTGACGGGTAACAGCTAGTATTTAATAAATCTCTATTATAAAATGAAATTTTATGTAATGATTATGCACGTAATTTAACAAAAACCAATACATTTCATGCATTTATTAATTTTATTTATTATGACATAAAGTGGTTTACTCAAAATTATTTTTTAATTAAAATTAATAATTGAATCCAGCCACAAAGTTAACGCTGTAAACATTAAAAAAAATTCTTGCAATTTATTTTCTTTAAGGTAAATGAACCCCTCGAAAGAAACGCGATATAAATATTTAGGTACTATTCGTTCACGTACCCTTAGTATCGTGAGCAGGGATGAGAGATTTCAGATTTAAAATAAAGGGTGTAAAAATACCCTTTCAGATAACCGTTCTTCTGAGAACGGATATTACAATTACCTGACCCCAAGCTTGAGGGTTAAATTACAGAACGATTTTCAGGTATCTTTTTAATGCAAATGAACTCATAAAATTACCTACATCACCTGTATCCTGTACAAATAATTGGAAATTGTTTTATTTGTATTTTATGTGAAAATTATTTTTGCTTGGAAGGGGTAAAAGGATTTTAAGAAATGTTAATAATTCGACCATTTTTAATATTTATAATATTTTTTTCCGATTTATAATTTTAAATTTGTTCCTATATATACTTAACACACACAAAAACTTCGTCAGCTGCGCCACTGTGATATGAGTGTTTCAGGAGCGACTTACAAATTTAACTTTGGTACTGTGAATGGAACCCACCGCTTACCCAGGACCGTTTTATGAGCAAAAGCTCCCGTATAGGTCCTTCTCATTCGTCTCCAGGTTAACATATTTTAGTTACAACACAAGACCGTGCTGCCCCGCACGGGTCGTTTAAACCGGTGCGAGGCGGCACGGCCGCAAAAACATAAACATTCACAGACCGACACCTTTAGATACGTCTTTATTGCATAAAAGAAATACATAAATAAATACAAGAACAAAGAAAAGGTAATAATAAAAGAAGAAAAATAATACTTAGTAGACGAATTTCGCGGTGGCGGCAGTGGATGGCTAAGGTCAAACAGACACCCCCTAAACTGGGAAAAAGACGAAACAAAAAATAATAAAAATACATTTGCATATCCGGCTAGGGAAGCACGGGACCGGCAGGTCTTCATCCAATGCAGGAGCCCACATATTAACACAACACCAGGGAATGACAGAGTCAAACCACCAATACGCAAGAATACTGATCGCACAGATCCCCTCAAGATTTCCCAACGGGACACCCACACCCGAACGAACCCTCGGAAGCATCCGGAGTTCCTTTCATTCCTCACTAAGACATCATTGGATGGACGTCCTATCCCAGTCATTCCAAACTCAGTTAATCCTGCTAACATATCCTCTCTCGCGTCATTCATGATCGTACGTTCCCAGAGGATATGTTCCGCCGTTTGGGCCACCCGACCGCAAGCACACCACGGGTCAACGGAGAGTCCAAGATCGAAAAACTTCGACCTGAACTCTCCGTGTCCCGATAGCAGCTGAACAGTATAGTGGTACTAGTACGGTTTTAGTATAGTCCAGTTCTCCCTACAACGCGACTAGCTACGCGGTAGTAGTATTGCGTGTGCCCGACAGGCCCGCCGTGCGGCTGCCGGCTCGCTAAGTGCGAGCGGGAGAGAGCTAGCTTCCCGTCTCATACAAACGAAATATTTTTATCATAGTATTCAAATTTTAATATATCATAATATTCTTTCAGTTAAATATTTAATTTCGCTTTGTTTTCAAAAAAATATTGTCACATTTGGCGGCAGTGCGAATCGGGAATTGGGTACTTTGTCGAGATTCCGTTAATACATGTCGCCTTTTGTCAATACAAAAATTTCATCTTTAACCGTGCACGGCGCCTTATATACGCGCTAACTCCCAACACCTGCATTCTGGCGATTTCCTGAAAACCCGCGAAGCGGAAGAAGGCTTAATCGCTCAACGCTTATTTAGTATTGTCACGGGGAAACCGCAATGGAGGACCAATGAAATTCTTGTAAGCATTTGAATCTTTTACTAAACACCAAGTCACTGGACACAAACTTGCGCCGGTTCACTATACTGTATTCGCACTCGCTTTGCACTAGAATATTCCATCCATCTCTAGTAATATACGCCGTTTGTCTATTGCACAGTTTACCTGTCTATTCTGTGACGCTTGTCTATGTATATTCGCCGTTTCAATGGCTTTATCCCTCTGTCAAAACAAACACTCCGCTCTGCGCGCCATATTTTTATTCGTAATGTTCTCTCTCAAATCCTCTCTCGAATACTCGTGCTTTCCACTGGTTTTCAGATAGATGAAAAGAATTTTCTTTGTTTCTGGTCGAAGCAATCAGGTCTTGACTTATCCAAGGTTTAATTAATCTGTATTTGGATTTCGCTTGACTTGTCATAGAGAAACTAGAATCTCTAATATAAAACAATTGGCGAACTGACCAATTTTCCTGGGCTAATTAAGATGGATAGATATAGAAGTCTCACAGAGACGAAGCTATGAATAAGAGAAACGTGTGTGGAAGTCTTTTTTTTATACGATGGTCCAGGGCTGACAGCCTGTATGAGCTGGTTTGAGTAATCACTCTACCTAATGCATCGTTCACAAATTCAATAGAAAGAGCATCCACATATTATTAAATTTTGAAAGTTTTCTATAGGTATGTTCTGAGAATCTTTCATTTATTTCAATCGACTATACTAGAGACATGTGTAGTTTTTTTCTTGCTTTTTTCATTTTTTTTTTATTCATCTTTCGTTTGTTTGAATGAAAAATGCTAGAGACATCTGTTTTTTCTCTCATTTTTTCTTTTTTAATTGGGCTAGTTTTGATCTCAGTTTTTAATAGTATAAAGACAATTTGTCGGAACAAAATGCGTAAGAGTTGTTGTACTTATTAATATTCTTATTTAAATCATTCAAAATTTTTATTTATCTTTGGGAAAGACGACAGCAAATCATAAAATGAACATACACATAATAATTAACTCTACCAGTTATGAACTTTCCACTGATAAGTAGCTTTGACAATATAAAATAATTCTTAGTTACAAAATATATTGAGTAGGAATGAGGGAGGTGGAGTGAGACATAGGAACGCAGGGTGGGAATAGATGGGAACATAAATTGAGTGAACAAGTTTAGGTCCGGTTGTGAACTCAATTTCCGTTTTATGTCTCAAATAGTCAAGTCCAAATTATCACTGTGATTGTAATTAAATTTAAATTAATTTGTGGAACTGTGGATTAAGGAGTTTTGTTTAGAGTTGGTCTTGCAAACAGGGCGCTAAAATGTAGAAGACTGTCTGCTATTGCGATTTGAAATATGAAATGATAGGCGTTGAAAAAGATGAGGACTATCGACTAGGTTATGTTATGCAACGAGTTTTCCACAAAGTTAGTATGTTATTGTAACAAATCTGCAAGAGTTACTTTTAATAATTAAATATTTTTAATATTTCTGAAGAATACCGCTATACAGCCAGCAGACCCCGGCCACTACCAATAAAACTTTGCGCCGCCGGCGATGCCAGCGGCACCTTTTCATCCCCTAAACCGGGGTTCCGTCAGCAATAAAAACATCGGATTGTCGGTGCACAGCAAAAGTCTATCTTTTATGACTTTGCGACAATTATTTTTATGAAGGCTAAGAGAAAGCGGCCGAAGTAAATGCAACACATAAGATGCAATATGTTGGAAAAAGACATCCCTTAACGAAAAATCACAGCGGTAAGAAAGGGATGCAAGGGCAAAATTGAGTATAAAAGGCGCGCCAGAACACCAAAGAAATCAGAGTCGGAGGGGGTGAGCTGCCTGGACCTTGGCCACAATAGTAGCTGGTATACCGAGCGCCCTCCGGAGGAGGTGGGAGGGACGCTGCTGGACCCTGGCTACAACCGTAGCTGGTATACCGAGCGCCCTCCGGAGGAGGTGAGAGGGACGCTGCTGGACCCTGGCTACAATAGTAGCTGGTATACCGAGCGCCCTCCGGAGGAGGTGGGAGGTACGCTGCTGGACCCTGGCTACAATCGTAGCTGGTATACCGAGCGACCTCCCGGAGGGAGTAGGAGGACGAAGCGCGGAGGTGGCCGGAGGAGGAGGGTCACTCCGCATCCGATATCTCCAGCCGGAGGTAGCGGAGGGCTTCCGGGTCAGCGCAATAAGGGCTTTAGCCCCGACAACGCTGTCTTTCCGGGAGTCCGAGGTGCCGCAGTGGCATCATGTCCATCAGGACCCGAGTAGGTGGGGCGCTCTGGAGGCGCACTTTATGGCCAGGACCCACATAGCACCAGGATGGACTGGAGGAGGGCGCCGTGGATCTGCATTGCGGGGGGTCCGAAGGCTCCAGTCACGAGCGGTGCTGAGGCTGTGATGGCAGCCTGAGTGTCGAGCTGACACTGTAGCGCGCTGTGGAGGTATCCCGCCTGGAGGCGGGCGGGAAGTTCCCACATAGCACCTGGCGGTGCTGAGGCTGTGATGGCAGCCTGAGTGTCTAGATGACACTAAAGCGCGCTGTGGAGGTATCCCGCCCGGGAGGCGGGCGGGAAGTTCCCACGACGGTAACAGATCTAGGTATAGTTTAGGCTTAGTATAGGGGTTAATGGAGATTAGGTTAGTTTAGTATAGGCCTACTTAAGTTTAGTTAAGTCTAGTATGTATCTCCCTATTTGTCATGTAAATATTTGTATCTCTTTATGTAAATATGCACTTCTTATTCTTATTCTTGCTAATTTTTTTTCATGTAAATATACAAGATTACTGTCGACAAAACCAGACTTCTTATTTTGTACCTCCTTTCCGAATATCAGCGACCCATGTGGATGGTTGTGCGTGTGTGTGTGGCGGCACGCATACAGCCAAGATTAGACCGCTCGGCTGTGCGGGTGAGTGCGAATCCCGCCCGCTGAAGGGCGCAGATCTTGGAGAGATCCGCCCGTCGCGTTGAGAGAATGTGCCCGGGCGGGAGACGTCACAATATTCATATTCGTCGTCATCTTATTCATATTCATTATCTTCATATTCATATTGATCATTATCGTATTCATATACATCGTCGTCTTATTCATATTCATTGTTCCCTTATTCATAAACATCGTCATCATATTGATACATCATCATCATATTCATATTCATCGTCATCTAATTCATATTTATCCTCATCATATTCATATTCATCGTCATCATATTCATATTCATCGTCATCATATTCATATTCATCGTCATCACATTCATTTTCATTGTCATCATATTCATATTCATCGTCATCATATGCATATTCACCGTCATCATTTTTATATTGATCATCATGAAGATGAATATGAAGTAGATGATTATGAATATGAATATTATGACGATGAATACGAATATGATGACGATAATTAGGAATATGATGACCATGAATAAGAATAAGACGATGATGAATATGAATTAGATGACGATGAATATGAATTAGATAACTATGAATATGAATTAGATGACGATGAATATGAATATGTTGACGATAAATATGAATATGATGATATTTATCGTCATCATTTTCTTATTCACCTTCATAATATTCATATTCATCGTCATCTTATTCATGTCCATCGTCAACATATTTATATTCATCGTCAATATTTTCTTATTCATCTTCATCATATTCATATTCGTCGTCATCTTATTCATATTCATCATCATCATATTCATATTCAACGTCATCATATTCACATTGATCATCATCATATTCATATTCATCGTCGTCTTTTTCATATTCATTGTTCCCTTATTCATAAACATCGTCATCATATTGATACATCATCATCATATTCATATTCATCGTCATCGTATTCATATTCATCGTCATCTTATTAATAAGCATCGTCATCATATTCATATTAATCGTCATCATTTTCTTATTTATCGTCATCATATTCATATTTCTCATCATCATATTCATATTCATCGTCATTATATTCATATTCATCGTCATCATATTCATATTCATCGTCATCACATTCATTTTCATTGTCATCAAATTCATATTCATCGTCATCATATGCATATTCACCGTCATCTAATTCATATTCATCGTCATCATATTCATATTTATCGTCATTATATTCATATTCATCGTCATTATATGCATATTCATCATTATCATATTCATATTCATCGTTATCTTATTCATGTTCATCGTCATCATTTTCTTTTTCATCGTCATCATATTAATATTTATCGTAATTATATTCATATTCTCCGCCATCATATTCATGTTCATCGTCATCATATTCTTATTCATGGTCATCATATTTATATTCATCGTCATCATATGCATATTCACCGTCATCATTTTTATATTGATCATCGTGAAGATGAATATGAATATGATGACGATGATTATGAATATGATGACCATGAATAAGAATAAGATGATGATGAATATGAATTAGATGACGATGAATATGAATTAGATAACTATGAATTTGAATTAGATGACGATGAATATGAATATGTTGACGATAAATATGAATATGATGATATTTATCGTCATCATTTTCTTATTCACCTTCATAATATTCATATTCATCGTCATCTTATTCATATTCATTGTCTTCATATTGATATTCATCGTCATCATATTCATATTTATCGTCATCTTATTCATATTTATAGTTATCTTATTCATATTCATCGTCATCTAATTCATATTCATCATCATCTTAATCTTATTCATGGTCATCATATTCATAATCATCGTCGTCATATTCATATTCATCGTCATAATATTCATATTCATAATCATCTACTTCATATTCATCGTCATGATGATCAGTATGAAAATGATGACAGTGAATATGCATATGATGACGATGAATATGAATATGATAACAATGAAAATGAATGTAATGAAGATGAATATGAATATAATGACGATGAATATGAATATGATGACGATGAATATGAATATGTTGAGGATATATATGAATTATATGACGATTAACATGAATATGATGACGAGGAATATAAATATGAGGACGATTTATGTGAAAATGATGACGATGAATATGAATATTATGATGATATATCAATATGATGACGATGTTTATGAATAAGGTAACAATGAATATGAATAAGACGATGATGTATATGAATATGATGATGATCAATGTGAATATGATGACTTTGAATATGAATATGATGATGATGAATATGAATAAGATGACGACGAATATGAATGTAATGAAGATGAATAAGAAAATGATGACGATGAATATGAATATGATGATGATGAACATGAATAAGATGACGATGAATATGAATATGATGATGATGAATATGCATATCATGACGATGAATATGATTATGATGACCATGAATATGAATATGATGACTATGAATATGAATTAGATGTCGATGAATATGCATATGATGAAGATGAATGTGAATATGGTGACGATGAATATGAATATGATGACGATAAATATGAAAGTGATGACGATGCATTTGAATATGATGAAGAATAATATGACTATGATGACGATGAATATGAATATGATGACGATGAATATGAATATGATGACGATAAATTTGAATATGATGAAAATGTATATGAATTATATGACGATGAATACGAATATGATGACGATGATTATGAATATGATGACGATGAGTATGAAAATGATGACGATGAATATGAATATGATGTAGAATAATATGACTATGATGACGATGAATATGAGTATGATAACGATGAATATCAATACGATGACGATAAATATGAACGTGATGAAAATGAATATGACGACGATGATTATTGTAATATTCTTCTTCGGGATGAGGAAACTCCAAGTAAAGACTTGCTTGTCGTAAGTGTTTATTGGGTGACAATAACGGTTTAGACAAACGGTGTGCAGTAAGATGCGGTCTGAATAACAATGGTAGTAAAAAGAGAGAGCGACTCGACATTCACGCGCCTTTTATACCTTCTCTCTCTCTGTCATGCAGTCTCTTTCTGACGTCGCGACATACGTTCCTCAGATCTGTCACACCCCTCCGCACTTATCCTTGGCTTTCATCCCTCTTCGTTCATCCTGACAATTCTTAACCTAATTTCAGGCGAAGAGGACCATGGCGGCAGGTGTGGTGTTCTATCTGTCTGCCGGTTGTCGCTGGTGCTGGCTTCTGAAACAAAGAACACCCCCGTTAGACCCTGAGCGAACATGAGCGTTCCGGTTCCTCCAAGGCAGCTTTCATAGCTTCAGCCCGGGTCGGAATCCTGGAACTTTGTACATTAAATACCTACTACTTAACAATTTCTATATTGGGTTTGCCCTTAATCTGATTTACATGCCTTTTCCACACGAGACCAGTGCCTTCAATTTCTACTAAATAAAGAGTTCGTCCCAATTTCGTTAAAACCTTTCCCGGTACCCATGATACTTTATTTATGGATCGAAAATCTTTCACAAAACAATTTTGGCCTATAACTAAATTTCTTCTCTTCCTCCCCCCGAAATAAAATGCTTGTTTACTTTGACCCCCTTTTAAATTTTGTATAACCTCACTTTCTAATCATCTAGAACTTGTTGCTTTTTCGCTAGGTATAAAAATGTCAAAATTGGTACGAAGTCTTCTACCAAACATAAGTACTGCTGGTTCTACACCTGATGACGTGTGTGGTGAATTCCTATAATCAACCAAAAATTTATTTAATTTGTCTTCATATTCCCTATTAAATTTCCCATTAACCAATTTTTTTTTTTAAATTTTTGCACGTCTTTACTGTGTTTTCTGCTTGACCATTAGACGCTGGCGAATTAACTGGTGATGTCAAAAGTTTAATTCCTAATTTCTGACAAAAATCTTATAATATTTTGACATAAATGCCGTCCCGTTGTCCGTAATAATTGTTTGAACATTCCCAAATTGTGTAAATAATTTTTTTAATACTGCGATGGTGCATGTTGCATTTATATTTTTCATTTCTATACAATCTTTCCACTTGGATGCTGCATCGCATACCACTAAAAAATATTTATTCCCGATTGGACCGAAAAAATCCAAATGTATTCTCGTCCACACCGTTTCTTGAACTTCCCAAGATGACAGCTTGGTATTCGCGGGTGACAACGTATTTCTTGAACAAATAGCGCACGCCTCCACTAAATCCTGTATATCTTTATCAATCTGCGGCCAATATACATATCCTCGTGCCAGCCCCTTTGTCTTAGCACATCCAAGATGTGAACGATGTAACATTTCTAACACATCTTTCCGTAAAATCCCCCGTATAACTAACCTATGTTTCCAAAACAAACATTTTTCCACTATTTCTAAATCAAACCATTTTGTCCAATATATCCATAATTACTCGGCTTTACACACCTTCCTTGGCCATTCCGTCGACATATATTGCATCACTTTGCTTAACAAACTGTCAGAACGTACATTTTCACTCACTGTTTCAATGTCTAATTGCGCGAGATCATTATCTTTTAATAAACTAATATACGCGTCCAAAATGTCATTTTCTTTGTTATCTGCTTTATCTACCGGAACTCGCGATAAAAAATTCGAACAATTTTTACTCGATTTGACGTATTCTATGTTGTAATCAATAGACGACAAAAATAAACCTTGTCTTTGTAATCTGTTTGCAGCTAAGGTTGGTATACCTGTCTTATCACTAAATATCCGAATGAGTGGTTGGCTGTCTATAGCCAATATAAATCTTCGACCAAAGAGATACTGATAAAAAAAATTTAAACCGAACGTTATGGCTAACGTTTCAAGGTCTATTATCGCATACTTTTTTTCGGCATCCGTCAACGTTCGACTTGCAAAAGCTATCGGTCTTTCTGTACCGTTCGCAAACCTGTGTACCAACGTGGCCCCTAACCCTTTCAGTGACGCGTCCGTAATTAACTTAAGTGGTAATTTTGGATTAAAATGTACTAAAACTGTATCTCCCGTTATTAGCATTTTAACTTTATCAATTGCTTTTTTACATTCATCGTCGAAAACCCATTCCGTGCCCTGTTTTAATAATTTATAAACTGGGTTTAAAATCGATGCTAAATCTCCCAAAAAATTTCTATAATAATTTACTAATCCTAATAGGCTTTGTAACTCTCCAATATCTTTTGGGTACTCCGCATTACGAATTGCGTCTACCTTGCCTTGTAAAGGTCTCACTCCGGTTTTGTCAATCATATGACCCAAAAATTCTACACTTTCTTTGAAAAATTCACATTTTTCCGCGTTCACGGTCAGATTACATTCTTTCAGTCTATCCAGAACCGCTCGCACATTCCTTCCGTGCTCTTCCCAAGTCCTTCCCGAAACCAAAATATCATCTAAAAATACGACCGTCCCTTTTAAACCCTGTAAACATGAAGCCATTGCCTTAGCGAAAATTCCTGGGCTCGAAGCAATCCCGAATACTAACCGATTGTATTGAAACAACCCCAGAGAAGTAGAAATAACCGTATACTTCTTGCTATCCTCCTCTAATTCCAATTGTGAGTAAGCACTTTTTAAATCTATCTTACTAAAGAATTGTCCCCCGCTAATTTCTGCAATAACCTCCTCGAACCGCGGTAACGGATACCTATCTATAATCAATTGATGATTTAAGGTTGCTTTATAATCTCCACAAATTCTAATTTTGCCGGATTTCTTTAAAACTGGAACAATAGGTGATGCCATGGTGCTTGCCGTAATCCCTTGTAATACACCTTCATCCACCAATCTTCTTAATTCCGCTTCTACTTTATCCCGAATTGCGAATGGCACGACTCTCGCGTTACAAAACTTTGGACAAAAATCTTTATTTACTGTTAACCTTACTTTAAATTTATTAAACCTCCCCAATGTATTAGAAAAAACTGCGGGATAATCCTTTTTAATGTTTTCAACAAAACGCGATTGTTCATCCAAATCGATAACTTCCCCGGTCTCTAAAGTGTTAAATCCCGATAATAAAATTCCGCACCTACCTAAGAAATCTCTACCTACTAACGGCAATATTCCGTTGTCTATTACAACAAAATCTACTGGTAACATTTTATTATTATATGTAACATTTGTTTTTAATATCCCGCATATTTTGAAAGCCGAATTATCGTAACTGTATAACGTAAGATTAGTTTTTATGAGTGGAATGTGACCAAACTTCGCGTCGTAAATCTGTTTTGGAATCACACAAGAACTGGACCCTGTATCCACCATGCAATCTAAGCGTGTGTGTTCGATCGATATTTTAATCATGATCGGTTTATTCGTGCCTACGTTACTTGCAGTCCCCACCATTCGCGTGATGTCTTCTGCGATAACATTAACCCGTTTTTTTTCCTAAATTTTTACACACCTTTTTCAGATGGCCTTTTTTGAAACATCCCTTACAAACAAAATCTTTATAAGGACAATCAACCTTCTTATGTGTCGTTGCCCCGCACGCAAAACATTGTGCAACTTTCGCATTCGTATAATGCGATTGCACGTTTCTAGAACCGCTGGAATTTTTATAAGTACCCACCGAAACATGCTTCCGCGAAGTTGATTGTGACAATTTATTTTTTTCAACAAAACAAATTTCTGTTTTAATTCTCTCGGTTTTCTGTAGTCTACCCGTAATAGCTTCGAAATTATACGCAATGCCTTCCATAGCTGGCATTGATTGATCATCCGGTTCTAAAAATAACTTCTCTCTTAGCTTATGATTATGTACTCCAAGTACAAAAATATCGC